>CAUYSK010119035.1:0-135698 GCA_963575035.1 Avahi laniger | reverse complement strand
AATTTCTTTCTATTTTTGGTAGAGATGGGGTCTCGCTCTTGCTCAGGCTGGTCTCGAACTCCTGAGCTCAAACAATCCACCCACCTCGGCCTCCCAGAGTGCTAGGATTACAGGCGTGAGCCACCGCGCCCGGCCTAGTTTCCCTATTTTTAAAATGGAGATTATGAAAGCAACTCTCCTTCTAATTCCAGCACTGTGGGAGGCCAAGATGGGAGGATTGCTCAAGGCCAGGAGTTCAAGATCAGCCTGGCCAACATAGCAAGATCTCACCTCTATCAAAAATTTAAAAATTAGCTGGGCATGGTGGTGCGTGCCTGTAGTCCCAGCTACTCAGGAGGCTGAGGCAGGAGGATAGCTTGAGCCCAGGAGTTCGACGCTGCAGTGAGCTCTGGTAACACCGCTGCATGCCAGCCTGGGGAACAGAGTGAGACCCTGTCTCTTAAAAAAATAACAACTATCTCACAGGGTTGTTTTGAGAATTAAGTGATTTGGCAAAATGCAACTTGCTGGATATCTTAGCTTGGTGCCTGACATATATAAATGTGTCGATAATTAGTTAACTTTATTATCATCATCAGGGTATATTACTTCAGCAATACTTGAAAAATTAAAAGAGCTGTGGCCATATTTTTGCCCTCAGCTGGTGAAGCAGATCATAGTGATGTTTAAGCACAAGCTGACCTTGAAAATCAAGATGCTGTGCACACCGTGAGCATGCGGAGACCCGCACGCATTCACGCTCACATGTGTATTTAATTAGTTTATTATCTGTTTATTTACTGGTATCCTGCACTGTCCCAGAAATGGTTCAAGCCAGTTTTGCTGTGAGAAGGGTTTGGGTGTGCAGGGCTGTGAGGAAAATCTTTTCATGTTTCTGCACAGCCAGGGCTTTCTGAGCAACTTTGACGGAAACTTGAGATCTACGCTTAAAGGAGAAAGCTTGGAAAGTCGACTCATGACTCATCGGCTAGTGAGAACTCCAGAGAACGTGCCTGCCCTGGAGGTACGTGTGTGGGTGTGAAGGGCAGGTGAGCCCCACGCCATGGAGGCAGCTCCAGGGCGGGCAACCCGGGTTTTAAAGCTACCAGTCGTAGCTTGCCCTGGAGAGCTGCATGGACATCGCGAAGGCTGAGACCAGGCATCCTCGTCCTTCTCTCTGCGGAGACACTAGGGAGACAGACGCTTTCTCTCCCTCTCTCAGAAGTCCCATCTCCCACATAACCACCCAGAAAGTCTGCTGTCCCCCGGGTCAGACGACGGTGCGTCCCAGTGGAGGGACGCCGTGCAGCTGGGCAACGGAAGGAGCTGCTCTGTGCGCTGATGCAGAATGAGCCTGAAGATACTGACGTAGGCAGGGAGAAAGTAAGGTTCAGGATGGTGTACGTAGCGTATTAGCGTTTCATTTACAAATAGATTTACTCATGGACTTGTGAATGGATCGACTATTTCCAGAAGGGGACCCAGAAACTGGCAAGAGAGGTGGCTTTGGGGGTCGGAAAAACAGGAGGAGAGATGGAGTTTCCCGGATGTGCCTGAATGGACGGCCCTGTATGAGTCTGGAACTATGTAAATGATTACCTGCTCAAAAAACTAAAAATGCTAACCTAGGATTGCTTCAGAAACATATGCCGGAGCCAAGCCCAGGGAAGACACTGTGGTCACCACCACCACCGTCACCTGGCCCCGTCTCTGGGCTTCCTGACCCTCTTAGGGGACACTGCTCCTATAGGGGCGGGGTGGGGGTTCATGGGGCCTTAGCACTGCCAGCCCAGCCCAGAGGCCCAGCTGGAAATCCTGCCCCTGTGAGGCAGGGACAGCGGGCCAGGCTGGGCCTACATCTTCTGGTGGTTTCCCAGGGACACAGGACCAACTCTCTTAGCCAGGCCTCCTCTACAAGAGGGGCGAGTGCCCCTGCCCTATGCCTGCAGGGCCACAGCTTGGGCCTCTGTCCCTGCTGTGCCTTCTCCTGGATGCCCTTCTTCAAGGAGATGGTGCCAGGACTATAAAATCCAGCTTCAAAGTATCCTCCAAGAGGCCACCTTATCCACCTCCGGGAAAACGAGTGCCTGCCCCGCCACGGGGCTGGCCCGCAGACCATGAGGGGCACAGATGTCTCCTTCCACCCCACAGGCAGGAAGACCCAGTGACAGAGGGCTTCAGGCCCTGCTGGCTCCAGCCCCTGGCTGCCGGCATTGCAGGGAGCCAGGGCACAGACGTGGTGGGCACACGACACTCCAGATTGGGTCCCCATGGCTGCGGCTCACCTCGTTTTAAAGGCCTGCCCGACTCTGCCATGTCTGAAGCCAGAGGGAGGCAGGATGCAGGAATCTCACAACGTGAACACTGAGACTGGGCCCGGGCTGGGGCTGGCAGATGGGGACCCTGAGGAAGGCTGAGGGTCCCCCCAGAGCCCATCTAGCATGGCTGGGATCGAGTGAGGGGGCTGCAGGAGACCCCAGGTGGGTGGGGAGGGAGAGAGAGAAGCAGCCTCTGGCAGGTCCCGTCACCACGCCAGCTCCTCACTCAGTCTGTTTGGGGGACGACTGTCCCAGCTCAGCCCGGGATCTCTGGATTACTGACGTATGGCCGCCAGGGGGACTGTTCTCCACGGGCTCCGGCTCTGCCCTTGTCATTCCTGTAGCCGTCCCTCTGCATTCTCTTGCTCACCCTTCAGGCCTCAGCTCCTGGTCCTTTCCTTCAGGAAGTCTTCCAGGATGCCTGCAGTCCGGGTCAGGTCCCCTCCCTGTCTGATGCTGCCTGGGTCACTCTATTTCCTGGTGTGTCTGTCTGCACCCCACCCTCACCCCGCCCTGTCGCAGAGCTCGGTGAGGGCGAAGACAGGGTCCTAGACACCTCCTGGCCCCGCATTCAGCAGGCACACATGCACAGTTCAATAAACATTCATTAAGCTCAGCCCCTCCCGCCCACCCAGCCCGAGACCCCACCCCAGGGCAGAGGCAGCCCCTAGCACCTGCCAGCCGGTGCCTCCTCACCTGATTAGCTTTCTCCAGGTTGGTCATGATCAGGCCGACTTCATCTGCCCTGAGACACAAAGACAAGACCCTGAGAAGGGCTCCCGGCAGCCCCCACCTGAACCCGAGGGAGGGCTGGGGTCGCTGCCTCCCTCCTTGCTCCTGGGAAGAAACCAGGCTGGGAAGAAAAGAACCCAGGCTGTGGGTTCAACAGGAAGAGGGCCCCGGCACTGCACCTCTTCCAGGCAGCCTGGCCGCCCCCCTCCCCCCGGGGCCACTCTCCGAAGAGCTACACCCCGGGGCCTTCGTCCCTGCTGTGCCTTCTGCCTAGAGCCTTCCTCAAGAGGGTGCCCAGGGCTTTAAACCCAGCTCCAAAGTGTCCTCCTGGGTGGCTTCTGTTAACCACTCCCAGGGGGCACCTGTTTATCATGCTGCCCATCCCCTCCACATGCCAGCACCGAAGGGCTCAGGATAGGCCTCCCTCTGCCTCGCGTGGGGTGGGGGACACAGGAGGCCTGTGGGGAACATTCGGTGCCTAAAGCTCCACCCATGCTCAGGGCCTTTCTTGGCCCAGGCTTTTTCTGCGGACTAGAGCACCCTTCCCAGCATTCTTCATGGCTTCTCCTTCTCATTTAACTCTTTTCCTGAAAGCTACCTCCTCCAAGGAGTCCTCCCTGATTACCCTGGATAAAGGACCCACCCGCCCTTGCTGTTCTCTCTTCCTGCCCCCAGTTCTTCCTATCAAAGAATTGACCATGTGCTGAGAACGGCACGGGGCATACAGTAAGTGCTCAATAGTGTACAGAAATGAATTTATCATTCCACATCAGTTTTTCCCTGTCTTTCTTCCACTGAGGACAGGGTCATCTTCTCATGTGTCCTCCAGGGACCCAGCACAGCACCGGATAAACAGCAGGTGCTCAACAAGTGTTTGCAGAATGAGTGATCTCTCAGAGCCTGAAGAAGCGTTCATGTCCAGAGTAACTGAGGTGAAGGCCACTTGGCCCCCAAGGGTTGGAGCGTGGAGCTGGGGGCCGGGGACAATCCCGAGGCTGGCGCAAGGCAGGGGCCACTGCCCGGCAGCCCCAGCTCAACCCAGGTCCCGGTGCGTGAGTGGCACAGCAAGTGACGGGGGCAGCTGTGTGCTGCGCAGGGGACAGGGGCAGAGTCAGAAAGGGGAGGAGAGTCAGAAAGAGGAGGCACGTCTGAGAGGTCAGAGGGGGAGGCCCCCTCAGTGGGGGGTCACTTACTTGGACGCTGCCTCCTCGTCGTATTTCCGCCGCAGCTCTAGCAGCTCGGCCTGCGTGGCCTTCAGCGCTGGGAGGGGACAGAGAAGCAGGGTGAAGCCCCTGGAGTGGAGCAGAGCTGGGCCTCCCAGGGAGGTGGGACCCGCTCCCCCTGGGCCGGCAGGTGGAGTGAGGGTCGGGGTCGTCGGGGAGACGTTCTCCTTTGTCTCAGTGAAACCTGGTGACAGGTAGTGTGTTCCCCGCACCTGCAGGGAGTCTGGGCTGGGGGAAGGACGTGGAGTGACCCAGCAGCAGGGCAGACAAGGGGACTCTAACAGTCTAGGAAGCTCAGGGAGCCCAGGCCGGGTGCAGGGACAGTGATGCTGTCGGCCCCATGGCCTGGGGTCCAAGTCCCCAACACCCTTCAGTCACTCTAGGACCTGGTGGGGCTGTCCATCCACGAGCTCAACCACCCTGCAGTCCCCACTTGACAGGCAGAGGGGACAGAGGAGCAATAAAGCCAACAGATCCACGTACGTCACGGCCAAGGGAGATTCTGTGACATTCCGCATTTCCGACTTCTCTAGGCAAAGGGCAGGGCTGCCGCGTGAACCGTGCGGACACGCAAGGCCCGGCCGGTGCGGAGCAGTGGCTGCGGCTTCAGCCGAGGCCTCGTTTCTCCAGTTCGCCCCAGACCCCGGCCCTCCCCGCTGCCTTCCCTAAGCCGCGGCTCAGGAGCGTGCCTGGCCCCTGTGCCCACCGTGTCTGCCCCCGGCTCCATTCTATCTCAAACCCGCTTTCCACAGCACTACGGCCTCCAGGGAGGAGGCTCGGACCCCCGCCGGGTAAGGCAGCTCTGCTCTCTCTCTCCCCAAGCTCCCTCCCGCCTCCTGATTCCAGAACACCTGAGCGTGCTGGATACGTACCTGAATGTAGGACTTTGATTTTCTCCTCTGCCTCCCCCAGTCTGGCCGCCAAAGTGATTTGTACTTCTTGAAGGCCCCTGTGGGGACACCAGGCCTGCTCGTGGCTGCGGGGACGGGCCATGCCTGGGCCCCATCCCACTTCCTGTCTCACTTGCACCCTGTCATCGGCACCTGGCTTCTCAGTGAGCCCTTAAACAGGACACCCTGTGCTTGGCTGTCCTGCTGTTTGCTGTGTTGCCATATTTCGGCTGGATTCTTACGTTTCTGTCAACATTTTTGGGAGCAAAAATTTACAGCAACAAGCGACTTTACCTCTCTGGGCCTCAGTTTCCCCATCTGTGAATGGGGTTTCTGGTGGGAGCTGCCTCAGTGGGTGCTGTGGGTGCTCAGTGTGGCGGCCGGCACCCTGTACTCCCTGTGTCGGGGTAACTGCTACTGTCCCAGGGGAGGCACGTGCCCCCGTCTTGCGGCAGAGTGTGGACGCTCAGCCACCCCACTGGGGCCCCGCTCAGGTGTGAGTCAAGCCTCTCCGCAGAGAGGGGCCCGAGTTGGGTGGCAGAGGGTGCACACGACGTCCAGGCCTGATGTCACCTGGCTCGAGGTATTTATCTTGTTTATTCATGTGTTTTCCTCACTAGAAAGAAAACTCCAGGGGGACCAGAGAGTTTTGTCTGCGTCGTCACTGCTGCGTCGTCACTGTTAGGTCCTGTTCCCAGCGCCTAGAACAGGGCCTGGCACACAGCAGGCGGCTCCACGGACATGAGATGAAGGAAGGAAGAAGGACGGATGAATGAAAGGATGAATGTCACCCCTGCCACAGGACTGTCCTGGGAACGCCCCGTGACGCCAGGTGCTATCACCACCGCTCCAGTGGTAAAGGCCACCACTTCCGGACACGCACTGACAGGTGCTGCCTGGTCTCCCTCCTGCAGGCTAGGAGTGGACGCCACCGGTGACTGTCAGTGTCGTGTCCACCTGGTAAGGCTACGCCCCCAGGCATTCAATCACATGCTAATTTTGGGGTGGCTGTGAAGATACCCTGTAGGTGTGATTAACACCGACAAGCTGCTGACGTGACTCTACAACCACGTGGGTGGGCCTCACTCAATCGGCTGAAGGTCTCAGGAGGGAGAGTGAGGAAGACGACGCTCTGCTTCAAGACCGCAGCACTGACTCCCGCTCTACGAATTTCGGACTTGCCAGCCCCCACAGTCATGAGAGCTAAGTCCTCAAAATGCATCTCTTAATAAAAAACCATCCTACTGGTTCTGTGTCTCCGGAGCATGCTGCCTGATATGCCATGATTAGCCCCATTTGCCAGGTGGGGAAACTGAGGCTCAGAAGAGTGATGTGACTTGCCCAGGGCTGGCCACTCGACCCAGGTCAGGAGTCCAAAGCCCTCGCTCCTTCCAGCATCTGGTCTCCAGCCTGCACCCAGATTCCCTGAGGCTGGTTCCTCGGCAGGGGACCTTCCCCGATCCCACCTCCCAGCCAGGGGTCCGCCCCGCCCTCCCCTGTTCCTCTGTCCCTCGTCCCCTCACTTTTGTTTCTCCGCCTCATTTCTCTGCAGCAAGGTTTCTGTCAGGAGGGCTTTCCCAGGAATGCCTGGGAGACGGCTCCCCTCGGTCAGCGTGGGCCCGGCCGGCGACGTCCCCTCTCTCTGCTCTGCAGGGAGAGAAACGGAAAAACACCCATTGGTGAGAGCAACGTGTTAGCCAGAGCAGCGTTCTGCAAAACGGATCGGTCGTCAACTGCGATCAACTTCCCAAACGTGGGCGTCAGGGAGCACAGCTGATGGGCCCCAGGGCCCCACGTCTGCACGCAGGTCTGAGTTCCCATTGCCACAGCCTTGGACCGCACACCTGGAAACATCCTTTGCCAGCTCATGTCTCCTCCACCTTGTTATTTTTTAAAAAATTGTGGTAAAATATATGGAACGTGAAACTCACTATTTTTACCGTTCTAAAGTGACACTGAGTGCGGCCACAGTTTTGTGCAATCATCACCACTAATTCCAGGACATCCTTATGACCCCAGAAGGAAACCCACACCCGTTAAGCGACCCTCTGTCTCCCCTCCCCCAGCCCCTGGTAACCACTAACGTGGCGCATCAGTGGGATCCTGCGTTACGTGTCCCTTTGTCTGGCCTCCTCCACCAGCACGCTGCTTGCAGGTTCGTGTGCGGTGTGGGAATTTCACTCTTCACACCCACGTGCTATTCCATCGTAGGGCAGACCACGCCGCGGTCATCCACTCACCACGGACGGACATCCGGCTCGTCTCCCCTTTTGGTCACTGTGAATAGGGCTGCTGTACACATTCCCGGAGTTTTGGGTGGAGCAGTTTTCAGTTCCCGGGGACAGACCTAGGGGTGGCATCGCTGGGCCACACGGCAGGTCTGTGTTTAACTCACGGAGCGGCCACCAGACTGTTTTCTTCTCCCCGCCGTTGGGGGCGCACCCGGCCCCTCGGTCACCCCCGCTTCACCTGCAGGTGCAACCACGTGGCAGGGCCCTGTCACGTCCAGGCAGGCCCCGAGGCGGCTCGTCCTGGGGATGGACACTGAAGTCACCGTGGGGGAAGAGGGCGCTCGAGGCGGCCACTGAGGCGGGAACCTGAACTGGGCTCTGAGTTTTCCCAGCAGCTGACGGACCACGTTTTATCATCTGTTTGTCGACGTCAGTCTTCCCTTCTAGAACGTCACCACCATGAAGCGGCGTTTTCATTTGTTTCACTCCCAGCCATCCCCGTTCCCGGGACGGTGCCCGGCACAGCTCAACGGGCTCCCAGCAATCAGACGGTGGCCGATGGCCCTCCCTGCACGCTTGCTTGTCCGGCTGCCGAGCCCCGACTCACCCACCAGGGGTGATGGCCTTGCTGAGTCTCGTTCCTCGTTCCTTGCTTTAAAAAGTTTTTATTGTCGTATACGTACGCCAAAACACTGTATTTTTAGCTCTGCCAGTTTCTTGATTTTTGTTGAAAGGGCGTGGTGCTCAATGAGGTCCTCTAGTCCCGAAGATTTATCTGTTGCGAGTGTAGCTGTCGTGCGTTCACTGCGACGGCAACAGGGTTCCACTGTGTGGAGATGCCATTTGCCTGTCTGGTTTCCTGTCACGGGGCGTTTGGCCTGTGCCGGGGCTGTGCTGTTACAGGCCGTCTTTCCGAGGGAGGCTGTGCTGTCCCACCCCCCGGTGCTGCTCGGGCCCTCTCCGTTGCTGCCCCAGGGTCCTGGGGCGACAGTGAGGAGCTCATGGGGCCCCGGATCGGGTCTCCCGTCTTGCTCTGTGGACATTGGGCTCTGACCTCCAGCCCTGGCTCCCTCGGTCTGGTTCGTCATTAGTCCCAGACTTAGAGGGTCAAAGGCACAACCACATAGTCTCCCCTTAGGCCCCAACACTAAGATTCGGGGTCTCTAAGGGCCCACAACCACACACTCCCCGTCCAGAGGCAGGAAGGAAACACACGATGTCATCTAGGACTGTCATCAGCTCAGGTATTCTGAAGGCTCATTTCTCCTCACACCTGTGCCTGCGATGGCGCTGTGTGTCCCGCCATCCCGAGTCCCTCTCCTCTGGGACACACAGCCAGACGGCATTTCCCAGGCTCCTTTGCAGGGGGCTGCCACAGCCCTGCGCTTTGGCCAGTGGGATGTGGGTGGAGGGATGGATGCCACTTCCCGGCTTGCACCCTGCGAGCCTCAGTGTGACCTCCACATTCTTTCTGAGCTTTGGGGTTCCTCTGTTCCAGCAGTAGCGTTACCTTGCGCACCCCTCACCTGCCCCCCACCTCCGTGCCAGGCTGGCCGAGTTTGCCCGCTGAAGACCCGCAGCCCGGTTGTGTGTCACAGACATCCTGTGAAGCCTCAGCGGTACCTTTGGGGCCGAGGAGCTCGGGGTTCCTCTTCCACGAAGCGTGGAGGTCTCGCCGGGGCTGCCCACTGGGGTTGAAGCCGGGGGGCTGCAGTCTGTCGTCTAGGCTGCGCACTGCTTCAAACACAGGCACGGGGTCTGTGCAGAGAGAGGAGACAGGGTGCTGAGGGCCCTGTGGACGGGACACCCAGTCTGAGGCTGCAGGTCCCTCTCTGGCGAGCTGGGGGGACCATCCACAAGAGCCACCTGGGGTCACCCTGGTGGCCTATTGGGAGCAACGTGGACTTTCTGCTTTACAAGGGAGCAGCCCCCTCCGGGCTCCTGCTTGGAGGAGCATGTGCTGTCCCCATGGGGTGGGTGTCCTGCCCAGATGGGAATAACAGCAGCAATAATTGTCACGATAACTGCATTTCTTGATTCTACGATACTATCTGTGGCAGCCACGAGACTGCCTTGCAGAGAGCTCCAGCCAGAGTGAGCGTCACTGAGCAGGGACCCGGATGCCATGCTCTGAGGTCCATCACTCTGAGGCCACCCCTCCCACAGCCTCCTCCGACGATGCCCCCATGCAGCGGGGATACTGAGGCAGGACTGCTCTGAGGGCCAATTCCGGCCGGAGGACGCCCCCACGGCCTCACTCAGTGCTTCCTCAGCCCGTGTGGGGTCCGGGATGCTGCCCAGCTGCGTCCCTCTCTGTTTCTTCCATGACATCCTCGTGCGCATGGTCCTTTGTGGCCAATCCTCAGCCGACCTGGCCGAGCACACCATCGTTTATGACGTGCACCATGGATTAAATAACGGCTTTTCTGGGGGGCAGAGTATACACCTGGGGGGAAGACGTCTGCCAACTGCCCAGTCACTGAAAGGTGAGGCATGTGGAATTTGGTCCCCTGTCCCCACCCTCCGCCCAGCAGGCACGTCCCCTCCCACTCTGGAGTCCAGCCCACTTCTTCCAGGACGCTCTCCCCCATTGCTCCCCCAACCCGGGGCAGGTACTAGCAACACCTGGACAATTCCGGAGGCCAGAGAGGTGCCTTCCAGGTTAAAAGCTCCCCCCCAGGAAGGGGCTCCCATGATCCTCACAGCGTCCCTGGAGGCCAGTTTGGATCCAACTCATTCTCACGGAGGAGGAAACTGAGGCTCAGAGAAGCCAGGTGACCTCTGCAGGGTGACGGTGGGACTAGGATCTGGGTCATTTGCTCCGATATCACAAATCTTCCTGCCCTGTGTGTGCACATCCCAGCCCCAGCAGCGGCAGTGTCCCTGGGGCCCGGAAGAGCCAGGCTCCTCTGCCTAGACCAAGGGGCCTGGGGTGTGGCTCAGTTCTTTCTACTATACCGGAGCCCTCTCTTCCCGGTCACTTCCCTGGAGTCTCCTGCCAGCATGCGCCTGGCCACTCACTGTCTCTGCTGGGCAGGAGAATGAGTAAGAGCATGGACTATAAGTCAGACATCCCTGCACTCTGGTCTAATCAATCCATACTTGCTTCTTGGGAAGCTGTGCAACCTTGGCAAGCAACTCTGCCTCTCTGTGCCCCACAATAAAAGTAGCAACTGCATGGGGCTGTGATGAGGATCCACATACAGTATTCCACGGTGACTGATAACAAGCAGAAGCCCTCGCTGTTCCTGTCTTTCTAAGTTCCAGCTGCACTGGCTTCCTTCTCAATCCCTGATGGGTGCCTTCCCACCTCAGGGCCTTTGTCTAGGAGCCTCTGCCAGGAACACCCTTCCCTCCCTCATTCCTTTCAGCTAGTTAATACCTGTCTTCCATATTGTAACTCCAACACCACCCCTTCCAGGAAGCCCTCCTTGACTAGTCAGCCCTCCAATATGCATTGCCTGCCCTTCCCTCACTGAGCCCGCTGCAACTACAATGTGCATTCATTTGCAGGCCCACCTGATCAACGCCCATGGGACTGTGAACTCCACAGCAGGGTCCCGGATGGCACCTGTTTTTGCCTCCCTTCCTCCCCCGCCACTGGACCCCCTGTGCCTGGCACACAATCCCACCCTGTAAATATTTGCTCATGGAAGAAATGGGGCAGTGCCTGTACACGGGACCTTCAGGTCTGGCTGGAACAAGGCAGCCTCTCTGATTTCTTCTGCCGCCTCCTGTTTAGGTGGCGGGAGCTCGGACAGTGGGCGCCTGTGCGGAGGTAAGCAGGTGCGCGGGGACGCTGCGGTGGCGCTCCTCTGTCAGCAGCCCCCACGCCCCGTCATTAGGCAGGGCCTGCTCAGCAGGGTACGCCATTATGTCTCCCCGGGCTGATGTAATTATACATTGACATAATTAACCCAGCAAGCGCATTAGGCAGGCCAGCTAAAAATTCATCTATAATTATTTGTTGTGTGCATGCTAATGAGTCCATCTGCACTGCCTTTGTACAACACGAACAAATTAATTTACAAGTCTGGATTTTTTAATAAGTTCAAGGAAACGCTTCCCATTGTGTCCTGGTTTCTGAGAAAGGAAGAAAAAGGCAACGCGCGCTCGCCGGGGTCAGGGAAGTTAGATAAACACGGGAGGCCGCGGCGCCAAGCAGGCCACGGAGGGCCTGCCCTCCTTCCGAGGGGGGAGGATCGGCTCGTGGCCCAGGGGCCTGGCTGGCCGTGAGCCCGTCCAAGCCAAACGATTCCGCTCGGTGATAAAGGATGTCTGTCACTCACCCCATTTATGGGGACTAAGTATCAATGTTTTGTTCTGCTCTGAGGCCTGCGGGTCACTCCCTGCTGGCTCTGTGCTGTCCCGGGGAAGCTGGCCTCAGGTGGCCGGTTGCCGACACAGTGTAGAACATAGTTGTTAAGCTCACAGCATCTGAAGTCCAGCTCTGGGTCCAAATCTCATGGGGTTTTGAACCTCAGTTTCCTCATTTATAAAATGGGAAAAATGTAACCTTTCCTACTTCCCAGGAATTATCGGGAAGATGAAGAAAGATCCCGAGAGAGGCAGTATGACTTACGGAGCGGGTGTCCACTCGACTCCAACTGGCCATGCTAGTTAACCTCCTGGAGCCTCTGTTTCCTCATCTGTAAAATGGGGCCGCATGTGTGGGGTGTTGCGAGGACTGGGGAGAGAAGGTGTGCAGAGAACCGCACGGCGCTAGGCATGGGGCAGGGCTCGCTACATGAGGGCTGCTGCTGGTATCCTGAGAGATCCAGCGCACCAAGCTCCTGGCATTCCCAGAGCAGCTGTCCACAAGGGGACGCTGTGGAGTCTCGGGGACAGGCTGTGGCTTCCCATGTTTGCATCGGTCCCCAGGAGACCCAGAATCCAATAATCTTGCTTTGAACTAACTTCACTCTGGGGCCCAAAGATTCCAGCTTAGAAAGTCACACTGGGGAGGGACACATCAGATCAATTTGTCCACATCCCCCGAGCCCCAGTACGCAGTGAGGTCCAGTGGTGTCCCTGAAGTCTGCCCGAGTTGGTGGCAGGGCTGAAACGGGCCCTTGGACCTTTTCCTCCCACATTCTGCTGCCTCCTGGTTCCCCGATCTAAGGGAGAGGGTGGCGGGAGGGTGACGTTCAGACACTTCAGCCAAAATCAGGCCGTAATCGAATCCCAGCAGCCAAAGCAGGGATCAGAATCCATTCACTCTGCACCACGACACTCGAGGTCCTGGAGTGTCCTCAAGCGACCCTGCGGGCTCTTCAGCAGAGGGCAGATCAGAGTCCCCTAGGGAATGTATCACGCATCCTTGGGACTCAGTCCTAAAGATTCCTGTGTGGACAGTTTGTGCGTCAGTCTCAGTCTTTTCAGGACGGAGGTGTGGATCCCGCATGGCCCAGCTGTTAGATCTGTGGGCCAGGAGGGACTTGGGGTTGTGACTTGCTCTTAGCTTCCCAAGGGGCTGTCAATCAAGATGTCCTGCCTTCCTCTGGCAAGGAGGGTCACCTGACTCAGGCGGGCCAATAGATGCCCTGCCCTGGGAATTTGAATCCCTCCCTGCAGCTCGCGCTGCCCTGGCCCGTCTGAACAGGTGTTCTCACCATTCTCCCCACCCTGGGCCTGCTAATAAATTCTTCTCCTGCTTAATAGCTTTGCCAGAGTTGGCTTCTGCTGCATGTCACTAAAGAACCCTGATTGATACACCTGCTGAATTTTAACCAAGGGAGCCCAAGAAACCACTGGTCCAATAGGTTCACTTCAAGGCTGGGTAAAAACTGGGCCACACAATAACGGGATTGAGGAGCAGATGCTCAGAAGAGAGTGGGGGCCAGGCACACTCAGGCTTTCCCCGGCACTGTCACAGGCTTGGAGCACGACATCTGGCTTAGTTTGGGCTGACTCTCAGGGCAGCCTGGCTAGGACACAGTCAGGAAGGACAGACCTGCCACAGTGAGCCAGGAGGAGGAAAGAGGCCCCAAAGGTCTGTTTGCTGACACACAGTAGGTGCATAATAAACGTCTGCTCAATAACTGAGGCAACTGGAGGTTAGTGCATGTGGCCTACAGGCCCTTCTGAGTTGCAGAAGGGGAAAGCTTGGCTTGAGTAGAAGTCTGATCAGTGTGAGACCAGAGGTGGGGAGGCGAGCTTGGAGCACAGCTGTGGGGGCAGAGCCATCCGGGTTCGAATCCCACCTCTGCCACTTACTCAGTGTGGGGTCTTGAGTAAGGCATTTCAGACCCATAAGCCTCAGTGTTCCCTTCTGTAAAATGGAGACACTAACAGCATCTATACCAAGGTTACTGTAAGGAGTTGGTGATGTGAGTTCTGCAAAGCAGTTAGCACAGTACCCAGCATGAGTACTCAGTACAGGACAGCAGGATTATTCCCAGGGAGCCTGGAGGGGACCAACTCTCACGTCTCAGCTCTGCTGTGGTACAGCCCGGTTTTTCTCTTGGGCCAGGCTGCTTTGAGACAGGGCATCGGGTCCTTGATTTCTTACTATTAGGCTAGAAGCATGGGACTGAGGGCTCTCCTTGGTTCTGTCGGCTTGCTGTGTGACCTCAGACAACGCACTGACCTCTCTGGGCTCTCTTGTCCAAATTCCTATTACAAGCACGTTCCAGGCACACACTCAATATTGGTCGTCGACAAATAGGGGCAGGGTTCCGCTGAGGTGAGCACTTTTGGCCCCAGGCCTATCCCTTAGAGCTGGGATGTTCAGGGA
Source organism: Avahi laniger (assembly GCA_963575035.1). Taxonomy (NCBI): domain Eukaryota; kingdom Metazoa; phylum Chordata; class Mammalia; order Primates; family Indriidae; genus Avahi; species Avahi laniger. The sequence continues at coordinate 121,589 of CAUYSK010119035.1, read as the reverse complement.
AGGTGATTATATTAAACACTTTCATGATTGAACTTGATATAAGAAGCGCGAACACTGCAAACGCCCCAAATTCCCAAAGCCATCCTCAGAGAAAGGAAGAAGGGCCAGGCTGGGGGTCAAATTCTGGCTGTACCGCCATCATGGAAAGTCACTTAGGGTCCCTGTGCCTCAGTCTCCCCATCAGTAAAAAGGAGACAGCAACCAGACCTAGCGCGCGGGGCTGTGCGGGGACTACGAGAGCACACAGAGCCCCTACTGCGGGGCCAGCACCCGGCAGACCCCAAGTGAGTGCTGCTGTTACGTGGCCACGGCGGCCACGGAGCACGTCACTCTGCTCCCCCGTCGAGACAGAACCTCCTGGCTGCCGCATCTTCCTGGCCAACGACGGAACGCTGGGCTAGTCCTGCCCGACGCTGGAACAGGCAGTCATATTACGGACTGAATGGTGACCCTGCGTCCCCCAACTCATAAGCTGAGGCCTTGACCCTCAACGTGCCTGTGCTTGGAGAGGGGTCTTTAAGGAGGCGATTAAGGTTCAATGAGGTCATACAGGCGGGGTCCAAAGCCAACCGGACAGGTGTCCTTAGAAGAAGAGGAAGAAACAGCAGCGATCTCTCTCTGGCCGTGTGAGGACACAGGGAGAGGGTGGCCGTCTGCAAGCCAGGAAAAGAGCCTCCACCAGAAACCAACCTTGAAGGCACCTTGATCTTGAACCTCCAGCCTCCCAAACCGTGGGAAAATAAATTCTCCTGCTTAAGCCGCCCAGCTGCGGTGCTTCTTTACGGCAGCCCTGGGCTCCCCGTCAGCCTGTGCCGCAGTCTGAGCCTCCTTCCTCCTTCCTCCTCCTCTCCCTCCCAGGTGCCAGACTTGTGTCCCCGTCTCCTCCTGTGCCCTCCTTTTTATCCTTCATGGGTCTCCCTAACACATCATTGCACGTCTCACGCCGTCTTGGCATCTGCCTCCCAGAGGATCCAAACCAACACGTGACTACCTCTTCTCCCCTCAGAGCCTCAGTTTTTCCATCTGTAAAATGGGGCTAAACACAGTCGCTCCTCTATGGGTGTGAAGCCCGTGGTATGGTGCTGGGACATTCTGCAGAGACAAGTCTGAAGCAGGCAGAGCTCGCCGGGGGACCTGGAGTCCTTGCACCTGCTTTACTCAGCACAGGTTGAGCATCTGTCGGGGGCACAGTGGTGAATGATGTGGACAAGAGCCTGTCTTTGTGCAGCCGACATCCCAGTGAGGGTGACAGATGCTGTTCCTTACAAAGGTGCTCAGAGGGACCACAGAGAATGTTTTTATCAACACAGAGCCTGGAGCGGACCTGGACCCACCTTGGGGCGGGGGATCAGGAAAGAGCTGAGTAAGCGACACAGAGCTAGGGGTGCTGCTGGGGGCAGGGAGGATCTGTGGGGAGAGAGTTGCAGGCGGAGGGCACTGCTTGCGCGACGGGCTGGTGGCTGGAAGGAATCCGTGCAAAGGACGTGACACCAGGCCCCAGGGGCTGGAGTCGGGGGACATGGCGGGGCGGGCAGGGAGAGCCCAAAGCCCCTCCGCTGATGACATGGGTGGGGATTCATCCTACGGGCAGTCGGAAGAGACACGTTCTAATCTGCCCTTTTCACAGGCTCATCCGAGCTGCGATGCGCAGACTGGGCCGTGGAGGGTGCCAGACAGGGGCGACTGCGACCGTCCAGGCGGCTGTGATGTGGCCGCAGCCAGAGCGGTGGCAGAAGTGGGAGCAGCGCTCGGATCCGAGAGTTAGCCAGGAAGCCTCGGGGGACGTGATGCACGGGGTGATCCCCCAGATTCACATTCAGTGGAACCTGAGAATGAGATGGCGTCAGAAATAGGGTCTGTGCAGACATCAAGGCAAGATGAGGTCACGCTGCAGTAGGGCAGGTCCTGATCCAATGACGTGTCCTTACAAGAAGAGGAAAGGACACAAAGAAGGCCGCGTGAAGGTGGAGGCAGAGATGGAAGCGACGCAACTAGGAGCGAAGGAACACCGAGGACTGCTGGCAGCCACCCGCGGCTAGGAAAGAGGCCCTGACAGTTTATCCCCTGGAGTCTCCAGAGGGAACCGATCTTGCCAGCACTTTGATTTTGGGCTTCCTGACCCCAGAACTGAGAGCATGAATTTCCATGGTTTTAAGCCACCAGAATGTGGAATGTGGTAAAGCAGCCTAGGAAATGAACACGCTGTGTTCTGGAGATCTGAGATCAAGGCACTGACAGGCCACGTTCTCTCCAAGGCTTCAGGGAAGGATCCAGGCCCTTCTCCCAGCTTCCAGCGTGGCTGGCCGTCCTGGCGTTCCTCGGCTTGCAGGCGCATAACTCCAATCTGTCCCCATCACAGGGCCTTCTCTCTCTCCCCCTTCTTTCCTTTTTTTTTCACTTTAATTTTACTTCTTAATGCCTTTGCAATCCCCCCTCCCCTTGCAAGGACGCCAGTCGTAATGAATTAGGGCCGCCCTAATGACCTCATTTTACCTTGATCGTATCCTGCACAGGTCCTATTTCCAAATAGGTTCACATTTACAGGCACTGACAGGTAGGATTTCAGTGTATCTTTCTGGGGGACACGGTTCGACCCGTAACACGTGGCAAGGGACTGGCTACAAACTGAGAGAGAGGCAGGACTGACGAGCTGCCAAGACTCCAAGTCTCATAGGAAGGAAGTCCTCACTTGAGTCTAACCTACTTCCATCCTGTTGTATCCATTTCATCTGCTATGGGGAGACAAGCCTATTCCATAAGGGGAGGGAGCAGGCCCCAGGCTTTGGTCCTCTTGCATTTTCATTCTCTTCAACTCCCCAAGAACGGGGCTGTGGGTGGAGTCGGCTGTTCTGAAACGTACACAGCAACAATTATTTACTTCCCTGGGCGTTGCCCACCCTTCACTTCCTCGCTTGGCGTGTGGTGCCGAGTTCCCAGATTTTACGCCACGTGGGTAACTCATTCCTTCCCACCTCCCTATCTGGGAGAAATCCGTGGATCCCTGAGCCTCTATCCTGAACCATCTTGCTGGGAGTGGAGTCAGGGAGGAAAAAATAACTAGCATCTGAACAGCTGGAAGATTCTGCCAAATTCTGTGCGGAGAATGCTCTGCTGGGGCGGCTGGCAAACCCCAGGGCTTCCCGTTTACTCTGTCCAATGGCATCATTCGATGCCTCCGCCACACGTCACTGCTGCCCTCACGAACACAAATTGAAAGAGAGAAATGACAAAATGTCTTTAAAACGTTCGGAAGAGGTTTCTCAGTGAACCTGACGGCTGTGAGGGATGGGGGCATCTTGCTTTCGTTCCCCTCAAGTCTTCTCTTTCTCCTCTGGGGCCCAGCTCTGGCCCTTCACATAGTAGGTGCTCAATGAATGTGGGTTGTTTGAAAAGAGTGATTCATGGGGAAATTATCGGGGGCCTGGGCACCACGGGTCTCAGGGTTTCCCTGGGAGTGTCTCTGTGGTAGGTAGAAGAACAATGGCCCCTCAAAGACATCACGTCCTAACCCCCAGGAGCTGTGACCGAGTTGCTGCGTTGCATTAGGTGGTCAGGAATTGCGGTTGCCGATGGAGGGGGCTGCAGTCAGAGACGCTACTGTGCTGGCTCTGCAGGTGGAGGAAGGGGCCGCGAGCCGAGGAGCGCGGGCTGCCTCCCGACGCCGGAAAAGGCCAGGAAACGGCTTCTCCCTGGGAGCCCCCAGATGCAACACAGCCTGGCTGACACTGATTTTAGCCCAGCGAGATCCATTTTGGACTTCTGACTTCCAGAACTTTGAGATCATAAATGTGTGTTGATTTAAGCCACCGAGTTTGTGGCAATTAGTTACAGTAGCAACAGGAAGCTGACAGTCTCTAACGCAGTCATGTATCCATCAGTGCATTTTTACTGAGCACCTACTATGTGTCGGACATCGTTCCTTCAGTTGCCAAAGATGTCCTGTGCCCCTGCTGTGTGTCAGGAAGGCTCTGGGCCAAGGAGTTCTAGCGGTGATGCAGAGAGAATCTCTGCCCTCCTGGGGCTGACATTCCAGAGGGACCGATAGGCAAAGGGGCCGGGGACAGGGTGGGCCGGGTGTGCGCACGGGCTGTGGTGCTAATCGAGGCAGGCTGGTCAGGGAAGGCTTCCCTGAGGAGGTGGTGTCTGAACATAGTCCTAAAGGACATGAGGGAGTCAGCAGAGGGTGGGGAACATTCTAGACAAAGGGAATACCAGAGAAACAGCCCATGTCAGATCAGGAACTGGGGACTGCCCTGTCTGACCAACCTCCCCTGGAGTTACTGTCCCAGAGACACGGGCTCACTCCATCTTCACCACAACTGAGCCACTCTGTGGAGCAGGTCATGGGGCTCAGAGAGGCTGGTGATGCCCAAGCAATAGGTGGGGCCAGTTTCCCCTCCCTCCCTGAGGGCTGGGCTGGGTTCAGAGAGGGCTCTGGCCCTCCAAACTCCAGCAACCATCCACGCTGGGGCCGCAGGACACCCACGGCCGTGAGGCTGGGCATGGGGCAGATGAGACCCCCACCCAGGGTCTGGAGCCAAGAGCTCAGAGGAACTTGAATTTGCTGACCCCCCACCGGCATGTGCCAGGCACCTTGCATGTATTTACATCTCGTGTATTTACTGAAACAGCCACAGGAGACGTCACTATCATCCCCATTTTCCAGACGAGAAAACTGAAGCCCAGGAAAGGAAAGCCACGTGCTGAAGGTCACCGAACAAGAAAAAAGCAGAGCTGGATTTGAACCCAGGCCTCTCCCTTAAGCCAGGTCAGCCCAAATGCAGATGCTGGTGAACTCGCTTCATAATCTCTGCTGCATCCTCACATCCCCAAATGGTGACCAACCTGATGCTTGCCCTTAGCTGACCCAATTATTAAAAACTAAAATAACTTCAAAGGAATGTTTTGTTTCACTGCTGTAAATAGAAAACGGGGATCTTGTATCACAAACACAAGGTACTTTAGGCATAAAAGTAAACGTGTGCACACACACACACTCTCTCACACACACACACACACACAAAGAAAACTTGATATTATTAAATTCTACTTAGACCCCACTGCCTGCCCAAGACCGTGAGCCTGGGCCGGCTCTCCCGGGTTCCAAGGGGAGATATGCAGGTGTTATACGTAGGTGTGAAGATGCTCTAGCACCTGAGACTTCACACGGAAGGAAGCAGAAAGGTGACACCTGTCACGTCCTGCCGCGTGTTTGGAGTTTCAGTCTGGTGCCCAGATACACTCAGGCTGCCCCCTAGCATCAGGTGGTCCCACCTGGGGAAATGCTGGGTGCCGCCAAGCCCCCAACCTCCAACCACTCACGTCACCCTCCGATGTCTGGCAAGTCTCTATCCTGGTATCGAGGAGAGGGGACAGAGCAGTGCGCAACTCCTTGCTTGGAGCCAGCGACCCAGGTCTCTGTAGGGTTCAGCGCTTCCACCAGAAACGTTCCGGCCAGCACACGCGGCTGCCCAGAGCTGCTGAGGGACACGAGCAGGGCTTTATGTCCCCGCTCGCTCCTGCCACATCGCGACGGGGCACTGGCAGTGGGAATCGAACAGCCTGAGATCCAGCCGGGATCTGCGGACCTCGGAGCTGAAGTATCTGACTGGTTTGAGAGCACTGGCAGACACGGAAATCAACTATGAGCCACCCGCGGGGGCAGGTCCCGGCGGGCCATGCAGGGAGCTGGGACGTTGGGAAGTGGAGCCACCTTTGTCTTACGGCTGTCCACCATAAGTTGACAGCTTAATAAATGACTAATAAAATGCTTAATAAAATGACTAATTCATTTTGGCTTCATTCGATCTGAACCCCTACAGAACACAGCCAAAGGATTTATAACATTTTACCCCCACGCCGCGCTTTCCAAAGGCGCTGCCGGGCGTGGGGAAGATGCCGTCCATTCCGTCTTCCGCCACTAGCTGACGCTGTTGGTGTTTTTTAAAAAAGTTGCGGTGGGGGGGTGAGTTTGGGGACTCTAGGAAAAGCTGGCTCTATCCTCCCACTATGTCCATCTGAAGGAAAGTGGCATTCGGAGCTTTTTTAGGAAAGCTGGAGCCGGAAAGGCTGTCCGAGAGGCTGTTTAGAAACACATTTATGCAGAAGTATGCGCGCGCCCCTCCAAAATATCTTCGAGACAGAAGCCTTCTCCCATCTGGGCCCGGGCTCCGGGCGACCGTGTGGGTGGGAGGCTCAGGCTACTGACGGTGGCAGTGAGACTAACTTTGATCCCTTAATCTCAACTTTTCCATAGCAGATGGGGCGCGGAGCCCTTAGAGGTGGCCGTGAGCCTCGCTTCCGCCCACCCCTTTCTTCCCTCCATCGCCGGAGCCAGCTGATTCGGGGGTCTCCTGGCTAGAGCCAGAGGGGCTGCGAATGGGGGTCTTCCTTCTTGGCACTGGGGGTTGATGGTAGTAATAACGACACCACCAACAACAGCATCAGCGGCCACAAGTGCAGCGGCTGCTGTTTACTGGGCACTTGCTGTGCGCCAGACACTCCACTAAGGAGTTTATACCCCTTACCTTACTTAACCGGCCCTTAAACTGGGAGGTAATTTTGCTTTTCTAAAAGGAGGAAACAGAGGCTCAGAGAGGTAGAGTCAGTTACTCAAGGCCACCCAGCCAGGGAGCAGCAGAGCTAGGACTCAAACTCACATTCATTACGATAAAAACAAAGTTCCCACATACTGGGCTACACAGAGAGTTCCAGGAGGACAGGGACGGCACCTGTTTTGCTCAACATTGTGGCCCTGTGGCTGAGCAGAGTGCCTGGCAAACAGCAGGTGCTCAATCTTTGTTGAATGAGTTGCAGGGGGCAATGACTCTGTGCAGGCACCACATCTAGCGTTCTCTGTTGCTCGCTGAACCCATCCAATGCCCCCTGTCATCAGGGCTGATTATTATCCACATTTCACTTGCGGGGCAACTGAGGCCCAGAGAAGTCAGTGTGATGTGGGATGAAAATGGCAGACTGGGATAAGCCCAGAGTCTCACTCCCCCTTCCTCTGCCCAAGGCTGGAGCCCTGGGCCAGGAGGACCAGGAGCTCCTGGCTGGTGAAGGGTTAACTTGTTCTTCCTCAGGCAACACATCTGCCTTTCACCAAAGGCCTCATCCTCCCAGCCTGGCACTCCTCAATCTACTGGCAGCAAAAACCCTTTAACTATTTTTTTCACTGTTTTTAGAGCTCAGATCTCTAATGGCTTTGTCCAAACTCCTTGGATTTTTAAATTAACCCTGCAACTGGGGTAGTGGGTAGGAGCTGGAGGTCTAGATTCAGGCTCTATCACTTTTTTGCTCTGTGACCTTGGGCAAGTGGCTTGCTCTCTGAGCTTGTACTTTCTCAGCCGCACAGTGGGGCAGGATGATGAATCTTACTGCTGAGGGGTGTATGTGGTGATCAGTGAATCCATGTCTATGAGGGGCTGAATGAATGCACTGCCTGACACACAGCAAGTGCCCCAGAAACGACCCCCACGTAAAGGCACCTCCACAGACACCCCTTCTTGGAGCTCGTTTTCTGCCGTGTGTTCTGGTTGTCTGTTTTGGGGTCATGCTGTCCCCGGTGGACTCGAGAGTCCCCAAGGGCTGGGTAGGGCTGGACTCGAGCATGAGTTCCCACGGGGCTCGGCACAGAGCAAGTGCTCAGAGAATGAGTTGGTGAAGGCCAGGGCTCGAACGCCTGCCTGCCCTCCCTTCTGAAAGGGAACAGCCCTTTATTGGGCACCTACTGGGTACCAGAGCCAGGCCAGGTGCGTTGATGTAACCCCCTCTCCAACTCTGAGCCACTAGGAGCAGTAAAGTTTAGGCAGGTGGTCATGGGGAAAGGGTGTTTCTGGCAGAGGAAGTGGCAGGAAATGGTGGGACACTGCCCTCCAAAGTTATCAGCCATCTTAGGGAACATGTGACATCACTGAGCTTTTCCTTCTTTATAGGTTATTACTGTTTTGTTACCCTTCGGTGTTCCCCTTGACCCTGCCAGGACTGAGAGAGGCACAAGCCTGGAGGAGTGTAAGAGGGAGGAGGGGAAGTGAGGGCAACAGCTTAGAGACAGCAGTTTCCCAGTATATGAAAATCTCTATTTCCCGTATCTGTGAAGGTGACTTCCCCACTAGATGGCGCTAGAACTAGTCATTTGGGACAATAAACAAAGCTAGATACTTAACCTCCCTCACTGCTTCCATCGACCTATTTCAGATATTCAAAGATTTAAATTTTTTAAAATTAAGATCACAAAAGTACTAAAAACAAACTATACCTTTGAGGTGAGAAAGGTGTTTTAAAATAGGGACATGAAATTTAGAAGGTATAAAGCAAAAGTTTGCTAAGATTCCCTACTTTCTGCAAATATTTTTTGGAACCCTGCTATGTACCGTATACAAGGGACATAATCAGCAAAATTAAGAAACAAAATGCAAACTAGGGGAGAAGATATGAAACGTGTATACCAGGACAAAGATTAATATCCCTAATATACAAAGAGTGTCTCCAAATCAATAAGAAAATAATCCACTCTCTGATAGAAAAATGGGCTAAGGATATATAAACCAGTAATTTACAGCAGAATAAATATGAATGTTTCATACATAGAAAAAGATATTCAGTGAACTAGTAAATAATGGAGTCCAATATAAAATCAACAAGGAGAAAAAGAAATAATTCTTCTTTCTGCCCACTGATCCTGCGTTTGTGGTCAATACCATGGCTACAATATGCTTTTCTTTCCAAGTTTTCTTCCTCGTCCTCAGAACTACAGCACAGCAGCAGTAAGCTCTGCCTTGCCGAGCACCCTGCCCATGCTGGAGAAGGTTCAGTAAATGACAACACACAAGAGACCGTCAGACACAATGAACCAAAGTCGCTCAGGATCTGTAATCACACAGAAGAAATATGGATGAAGCAGGATTCAAAATGGTACGTGTAGAGCCGGCAACCGTTTTGGAAAAATACACAGGGAAAAAAGATCAGAAAGAAAAACAACAAAATGCTTTTCCAGTAGGTTGTTTCTCCTTCCTTTCTATTTTCTGTATTTCCTGAAGCTGACAGTGTGCATATGTCACTTTTATAATTGAGGAGACAAATTTAAAAACCTTAAATGCTGTGAAGCATTTTCCTATCCCACAGATTCAGTAACCCGTCGCCTACACCGCTTACCCGATGTCCTTGACAACTGACAGAGTCTTGTGTAATCAACAGCAGACGCTCATAACTCCTGGAACTCTTACACGCTCATGTCAAGGGGCTGCTGGTTATTAAACCCTGCTAAATGCTTTCGTACACAGCTTATCAAATCCTCAGGTCCACTGACCAGTAGGTTTTATTAGTATCCCTTCTCTAAAGAAACAGAAACCAGAGCTCAGAGAGGTTAAGGCCCCGGCCAAGGTCACACAGTGCAAAAACACCATGCTGAGAGTCCCACCCAGGTGTGTCTGACTCTGCGGCCTGGGCATCTAAGCACTCTCTCTGTTGACCACCCTTGTCCCCAAGAGGAGAAACACCTGCCCCACATTGCAATCTCCTGGATCAGATTTTAAAAAACCAAAGTAAAATAAAAAAAACCCCAACCCTTTTGTGGCACTCACCTCTGTCTTCTTATCTCCTCAGCAATGTTCGTCTGCCTGCCCTCTCACTTGCTCGTTTCCTGTTTAGTTTTTTTTCATTTTTTTCACGTAACTAATCACTCAGTTACCAACTTAGCTTTCCGAAGCCTGAGTCGGTACCTAGTGACTCCGTGCGCGCGAGAAAGGAATCAGCCGTCACCGATACAGAAGTCAGAGAGGTTTAAATCAAATCATCCTCCACAACAATGACATTAATTATGCTTTTAACACGTTTTACTGTTTTTTTTCTCACTTCACGCCACATCTGTGTGAACAATATCCAAAAGATTTACGGTTTTCTTTCGTAATTACAGACATACAGGCTGCACACTTATCAAAATACTTGCTGAGCAATCACGCTATATCGCATTCTCTGCCAAAGATCTGTGTTGGCAGCAGTCACTCAAAACAAAAATGTTGAATCAGGACTTGTGTGGCTTCTGGGGCGGGGGGAGGATTTCGACAAATAATTTGCCTGTCAAGAAATATAAAAACAGGACAGAGCAGATCCTGGCAGATTTTCCAGGAGTTTTATTTTTACGGAGGGGGTTGGGGCGGACAGTGAACGGGGAAGCTCGGAGCGCCCCAAACACATCTGACATTTGGTTCTTGTATCTGAGGATAAAATTTAATGAGAACAAAAATATGTCTTCCTAATTCCCCTAAGAAATCATTAAAACATTTTGTTATTCTTAAATGTCTTGAAAATGAATTAGAGGCCCTAAAGGGGCCGTTTGTATGGTACGTCTCCATCAGTTAAGGCTCCTCATTCTCCGGCTCGGTGACAGCTGGGGACGGCTCCCCCGCCCCTCCCTTCCTGGGGAGGAAGCTGGGAAATGAGACTCGTGGAGTCGGCGCCAGGCTCGGGATGACCTGCCTGCTCTGGGCTTTGGGGAGAGGGGCGAGAGGGCACATGGACCTTCCAGAAGGCTCCATACCAACCTTGGGTGCTCCCATGGCCCTTGGCTGGCTCTGTGATTGTTTTGACAGCCTTGTCTCCAGAAAGATGAGGGTCCCATAAAGAATCCCCAAAATGAAGACTTATTTCCGAGAGGGCAGGGGTGTAAGTCCCTCTTGCTGCTTCCCTTTGTCTGTCTGCCCTCCACACCCCAAGCACGTCCCCTGCATTCACAATGACAGGTTATTTGACCAATGAGTTGGTTGCTTCTTGCACCCAAACGTGAGCATCTGAGGGCTGAGTGCGAGTCTGTGTCTGCGGCTCACAGCTAGGTTCCCAGTGTCTCCCAAGTGCCAGGCACACAGCAGGCACCCAATAAATGCTAGCTAAAACGAGCAGAGGGCTCTAGCTGAGAAAGAATTGTTTTGCTCCAATAACCCTTCTTCCCGCTTCTGTTGCTGAGTCTTAATTCTAATATCCAACAATTATTAGGTGCCTACTGTGTACTGGGTCCTGGGTATACAAATTTAGTATGACTCAGTCCCAGGCTTGAGCATTTCACATGTCCTAGGGAAGCCAGATAATGAGAGTAGCTAACATTTAGTAAGCACCTACAGTGTACCATTCACCTGGAAGCCTCTCAACAACCAAATGAGGCAGTTTCTAATATTATTCCCAATTTACAGAAGAGGAGACTGAGGAGAGCTCAGGAAGGTGATTTTAATTCATCTACAGTCACACAGTAAGGAGGAAGCCCACGCCCGACTCAGTGCTGCCCCCTGGTGCTACAGGCACGGTACTATGGGCCCTGTGGAGGAGCCCAGTGTGAGGACCCCTGGGAGGCAGCTCTAAGGTCTGTACTGGGTCAACTTCCAGTGTCCTTTGTCGCTGAGATGGTGGGGTCGCTGAGATGGTGGGGACCCAAAGGACTGAAAAGGGTGGGAAATAAGAGGGTGCATTTTTCTAGATACTACTGATGACACTGGAGCTAATATAAGCAAAAAGGCTGCAAGGAATGGTGCCACTTGGCCTCTTGGCCATGCACGTGGTGTGGCCCTCAGTGAGGGTGATAATGACTTCACCTGAAGACACATGACCCATCTCTGCCTCGTGCCAAGGGGCCATGAGCTCACGGGAAACACAGAGCCCACAGCTGTGCTGTTCAGCTCCTGTCATTCCTGCTGCCAAAACGTTCACTACCGAGCAGAGGCACGCGGCAGCCATGCTGTGCTCCTGTGAGTGCGCGACCTGGGTGGCGCGTGGGACCAGGCAGCAGATGCCTGTGTACGGCTGAAGGTTGGCCCCCCCCAGAGGATACCTCCACGTTCTAACCTCTGGGACCTGTAATGTGACTTTATTTAAAGTGTCTTTACAGATACAAACAAGTTAAGGATCTTGAGATGAAAATCAGTCTGGATTATGCGGGTGGGCCCTAAATGCAATGGGACATGTCCATACAGGAGACAGCGACACAGAGGAGGAGCCATGTGACAACCGAGGCAAAGACTGGAATGATGTGGCCACAAGCCAAGGGATGTCAGGAGCCACCAGAAGTTGGAAGAGGCAAGGAAGGAACCTCCTCTAGAGACTTCAGAGCACACACGGCCCTGGGGATACCCTGACCTTGGACATGCGCCTCCAGCACTATGAGGGGATAAATTCCTGTTGTTTTGAGGCATCGAGGTCATGGTAGTTTGCTACAGCAGCCCTAGGAAACGAACACAGCCTTCCACGTGTAGCCAACTTGTCACACAGAACAGACACCCTGGAAATATCTGTTGAATGCGGCAAGACCTGAGCCACATCTCTCCCCCTGCAAGACCTCGTGCATCAGGCTCACCCCTCTGTGCCGTAGGGAAGGGAACTGGTTGGGCCTGTTCCCTGCGGGCTTGTAACACGCAGAGTATAGGACGAATGCAACTTCTACATGAGACAAGCACTTCTCAAACTTGAATGTGCTCACAGACCCCCATGGGGAGCTGCTAAAATGCAGAGGCTGAATCAGTGGGTGTAGGGTGGGGCCTGAGACTTTGCATTTCTAACCAGCTTGCAGGTACGGCCCACGCTGCTGGCCCATGGACAACACTTTGAGTAGCAAATGGAATCATACAGTGTGTGCTCTTTGGGGTCTCGGTTTCACTCGACGTCAAGTTTTTTTGAGGCAGTGTCTTGCTCTGCTGCTGGGGCTAGAGTGCAGCAGCATCATAGCTCACAGCAACCTCAAGCTCCTGGGCTCAAGTGATCCTCCTGCCTCAGCCTCCTCAGGAGCTGGGACTACAGGTGCGCACCACTGTGCCCAGCTAATTTTTCTATTATTAGTAGAGATGGGATCTCACTTTTGCTCAGGCTGGTCTTGAATTCTTGGCCTCAAGCAATCCTCCTGCCTTGGCCTCCCAGAGTGATGGGATTATAGGCGTGAGCCACCGTGTCCGGCCTAAATGTTAAGTTTTTGAGGTTGGCTGTGCCATTCTGGGGGAATGTTTGCAGGCCTGCCTCCATCGCCACCTGCTGGCAGACAGCGCCTTCTCTTCTCCGTGGCAATGGGATGGGGGTTCCAGTGGGCAAGACACCCACTCCCCAAGGAGGTCCAGGTGGGATATCTCACCAGGAGTCCCCCAACGCAGGCTGCTGGCTGACACTGCAAGATGGAGGGAGCCATGTGGCGACATGTCACACCAGATGTAGCCCCCCATCTACGGAGAGCCTAGTCTCACCTGGGAGTTCAGGCCTAGCCCCAGAGCCCACTGCACGGAAGGCCCTGTGTAACAGTCCTAATGGCAGTTTCTTATCATTAATTATTCAATTATGGAGCCCAAGAGTTTCTTACCTGGTGCTTCAATTAATTGCTTGTAAACACTCAGAAAAGCGGCCTCCGCCTCCTGACTTCTCTTACTAAGGGCCACCACCTTTGGAAACAAGAGAAAGAGTCATGCGTAACCATGGCATCTGGGTCTGCAAACAAATCTGATCATTTTCTACGTGTGCAAACACTGGAGGGGAGTGGGGGGAAGTGAATGTTGAAAGTGTGGGCTCTGGAGTAGGAAATCTGGGTTCAAAGCCCAGCTCAACTGTGTCTAGGCTGTGCGACCTTGGGTAGTCACTGCTCCTCTCTGACCCTTAGTTTCCTCCCCTGTAAAATGATGGGGGCTGGGGGTGCTGGTAAATAATAGGACCTACCTCCTGGGCCTGCTCTGGGGATTAAATGGAGCCTGGGGCCTGGCAGCACACAGGTTTAAATTTTTATTATTATTATTATTTATTTAGAGACAAAAGCCTGTCACCCAGGTTATCACAGCTCACTGCAGCCTTGAACTCCTGGGCTCAAGCAACCTCCCCCCCGCCCGGCCTCCCAAAGCACTGGGATTACAGGTGTGGGCCACTGCTCCCAGCTGCACGGTGGGTTCTGAACAGCCATTCTTCTTCTTGTTATTAAAGGGCGCGCTGGAAGTTCAAATATGGCATGTTTTTTGGGGAAGGTAGGACACATCTGGGGACTATTACTTGCCACTGAAAATTACGGAGAAATTGTTAAAGCTCTTGTAAGATATCGAAGAGCTTCCACAAGCACTGGAGGGTAACAGGGTTATGGGAAACAGTTCCTGGCATACTGAAGGTGCTCAATAAATGTTTCTTGACTGGATGACTAATTGAATGGCAGGATGACCCAGAGGCACAGAGCTACATTCCTGCGGTCATTCCCTTGCTCGTGGAGCCTTCTCATTCTGCAATGCGAATTCCTGAGGTGCTCATGGGCAAGACGGATGCCATCCTGCAGCGTGTGGATGGACGTCTCTTGAAGGCCTGGCAGCTGCTGAATTTCTAGAACTCAGCACCATCTCATCCCTCTGCGGGAGGATATTAATTCCAGAGCTCTGGCCTCACAGCCACCTTGATTGTGGCTCTTGGTGGCCTGTCCCAGTGGAAGAATCCTGGGCGTCACATGTCTGGAGTGAGCTCCTGGCACCCACTGGCCGCCATCCCTACATCTGCAAGGCTGCTCTGGGCTGTGTGTCCCGCTTTGGGCTGGAATGAGCCTTATTCTCCCCGGCACATCATTCCCTGGCACCAACGTCCTAAATGACGAGTCTACTCAGCGCATTTACTCGTCAGTCTACCTCTATCGGAGTTGGGCTTTCCTGATAAATGTTGATGGAGTCATTGGAAGAGAAAGAGGGGAACGTCTGTTATTGAATTTCTCTCCTTAAAACGAGCTCTGTGAGAGCACTGTTGGCGCACAGTAGGTGCACAACGTAATCTGCCGAATGAACAAATCCAAGTGGGTTGCCCCAATTCTAAGACCTGTGACCTAGATAATTCCTTTACTCCCCACCGGCAAAGCCCATTTCTGAGACAGTCTGTTCACAGAGGTGGCCAACTGAGGCACAGGCCCTGGAGGTAGCCTGCCTGGGTTCAAATCCCAGCTCTACCACTCACAAGCTACGTGTCCATGAGCAGGTAGTCACTTAAAACTGTGGCCTCTATATCCCCATTTGGGGACTGGCGAACATAACACAACCACCTCCCTCAAAGGGGTACCGGGAGAATGGAATGATTTAACATGTGTGATAGTGACCTGTGAATAACCCCTGGCACGCATCAGGCCCTACAGACACATCACATCTAGGTATAACCTGCCTCTTTCTTTTGCGGGGGACCATGACAGGTTCTACCCGGTGCTGGCTGATGACCTCAGCTGTGCTTGTCTCTGGAGTCTCACAAAGACTACCCGAGAAAGGCCCTGCCCTCTCCACGCGCAGCAGTGCGCTTTGGCAGGAAGAATGTGAAAACCATGTTGGTTCAATACGGCCGCCACGAACCACGTGCGGCTCCCAAGCGCTAGCAACGTGGCGAGTCCAAATCGAGATGTGCTGAGTGTAAGATACGCAGATTCTAAAGACGAAGTAGAAGACAGTGTAATAGCTCATCAACTTTTTAATACTGATTACATATCAAAGTGATAACATGTAATCACTTTTTACTTTTTTTTAATGTGGCTACTAGAAAATATAAAGTTATATCTGTGGATCACATTATATTTCTATTAGACAGCACAGTTCAAAGATTTTACAAGGCCCATACAGAACTTGTTATTTAAGAGACAGGGAGAGAAATGCATGGTGGATGTTGAACGTGTGAACAAGTGATGCAAAAAAGTCAGTTATAAAAGCTCCTTAATCTCACTCATTGTTAACCCAAGAAAGTCCCTCGTCTCTCACCTTCCAGAGTGGATGATGGTCTCTTAGTCACTCAACGAACATTTCCTGAGCACCTGCTATGTTCTAAGCACCGAGGACTGAGAAACCCAACATGAATATCACAGACTTGGACCCCACCACCACGGGACGTGCAGGCCCACGGGGACGCTGACGTTGAGGCACGTTCCCCGGATGATTCGCTACTTGCAAGTGCTGAACACGCTTGGAAGACAAAGTACGGGGGGCCTTGAGGGCGTGGAAGTAGGGGGAGGCTGACCCAGTCTGGTGGCGGAACATTAAGAATTATCGCCCCAAGAAGTGCAAGCTGGTGGGGGGAGGGCAGAAAGCATGTTCTAGAATCTAGGCAAAGGGAAAATTACCACACAGGCAAGTAGAGAGATTTTTATTCCTGCTGAGATGGACAAGACACGGCTCCTGCTCTGGGCACTTGCAGCTGAGTGGGAGACACAGCTACACCCAGGAGGAAGCACTGCACGGGAGGAAGTACAAACGCTGGAGGCTCCTGTGAGGAGGGGGCAGTTCGTTCAGTTTGGGGGCATCCCTGATGGGCTAATGATAATAATAACAACAACATAACACTGAATGTTCTCCACGTACCAGATGCTCTATTCGTGATCATCTATTTCCATAGACACACCCATCACTGAATTGCCGCTGCCCTTATCCCTATAGCACAGATGAGTAAACTGAGGCTCAGTGAGGTTAAGCCACTTGTCGAAGGTCCCCCAGTTAGTAAACGGCAGAGCCAGGATTTAGACTAGGTCTGGGGACTCAAATTGCTGTTCTGAATCCAGATGCCGACCCCCTGGATAGAAAAACCATCCCAGACAGTGGGGCTGGCCAGACCCCACGCTGACGCTGCCGCCTCAAAAGTCGTCTACGGCTGCACTAGGTTAGAGGCTGCGGCGCTGGCAACCCGGTGTCCAGGAAATTCACGAGAAACAAAAGCAATTCATCTCTCGATCCCGAGATGGACAATGATCAAGGATCAGCCGGAGGAAGGGCTGAGTACTCCATCTGACAGCCGAGCAGAAGTGGTGGCTGGGGTTTGGGTAGGCACGGATTTCTAAAAAGGACCTCTAAGCAGGAGTGGGGAAAGTGCCAGAAGATTTCTTTAATATTTTCCCATCCCCGCCCACAGCACTCCCTACTCCCTACACGGCACTTATCAGTTTGCGGTGGTGTATCATTTCTCCCTGAGACTGTCTCCTTGCAATGTTGGTTTTCCCCACTGAGCTGAGCTGTCTCAGATGGCAACCACCAGCCAGTGTGCCACTGAGCACTTGAGATGTGACTATTCTCAGCTGAGATGAGCTGTAAAATACAGATTTCGAAGTCTTAGAATGAAAAAAGGAATGTAAAATATCCCAATATTTTTTAATATTGATTACATGTTGAAATAATATTATTGCCAAGTTAATTAAAAGATATTAAAATTAAATCTACCTGCTTTTTCTTTTTAAAATGTTGCTACCAGAAAATTTTAAATTACATGTGTGGTTTGCATTCTGTTTCTATTGGGCAATGGATGATCTGATTGTTTGACGGTTGGTAAAACAATGGCCTTTCATCTGTTTGTGCAAATAAAGTTTTATTGGAACACAGCCACAGCTGTTCTTTCATGTTTTTTTATTGTCTGCGGCTGCTTTCACTCTATAAGGGCACAGTTGTGTAGCTGTGACAGAAACTCTGGGGTCTGCAGAGCTAAAAATGTTTACTATTTGGCCTCTTACAGAAAAAGTTTGGTGACCTCTGCTTTAGGGGTTCATCTAATAGCTGGACAATATTTTCAAAAGCAGAGATCAAAAAGCATCCTGGAATGGCACCCAGTGTGAATCAGTTCACATTTAGGGCTTCCCAAAGTAAACACGACTCTCAAAGACAGGAGCTGTTTCAATGTCCTGCCTCGTTCAGTCCTGTTTCAGAGCAACGACCCTGGTATGTAGAAAGCCTTAAATTCCTGATGGCATCAGAGCCTGACCAGTACTGGCTGTAATGTCATTAAGCATCAGTTTGTTCAGTTTGGCCTCAGTTTGCTCATCCATCAAGTGGGCAGAGTAATCTCCACCTGGGGCAGGATGAGCTAACACGTATCAAAGAGCCCCGTGGAAGCTGACAAAACTTTCTCATAAATCAGATGTTTCTTCCTCTAACCACACAGGATGTCTCCCACCAGGGCTGCAACCCTACTGCATTTCACCCATGTGCCCAGAACAGGTGAGCCTGGCATAAAGAAAAGGCCATGTTCAATGAAAGGCCATGTGTTCCTGCCTCATGGCTGTGCCCTACACGCAGAAGGGCGACAGAAAAGTGTCCAGAACGGCAGATTTGGGTTGTAACCGGAAGATCTTTGGAGGCCATCTGGGGAAGGAGGCGGCGGCGGTGGCGGTGGCCAGCTACAGACACCCTCAAGAAGGTCACCATCAGAAATAGCTCAGCGTCTGAGGGAGCATGCAGCATTTACACGGCCCGCTGTGATGTAAGGCGTGATAGTGTGTTCGGTCCCCCGTGGATGAACATAATGGGTGTAGAGTCGCAGCCAGAGGAGAAGCGAAGCCTGCCCTGGCCACCTAGCTCCTGTCTGCCAGGTGGTTAAAAACAGGAACTTTGGGATCCCCCCGCCGCCCTGCTCCACCACCCCGGCTGAGCTCCCACGAGCTGTCTGAGGTCGCAGACACTCTCCTGGCTGTTGAGAACTGCTCTGTGCCAAGTTCTTCACAAGGAATGTTGCAGCTTCTGGAAGCCGAAGCCTGACCCTGCGCTTGGTGCTTGTCTTTGGAATCCCCCATAAGCTAGGCTGTGAGTGCCGTCACTGCCCCATTCTGCAGAGGAAGAAACTGAGGTTCCGGGAAGCTAAGTCGCATGGCCAAGATGAGAGAACGAGTCAACGGCAGAGCTGGTGTCGGCACAAAGACCCCCTCACGCAGGGCCCAGACTGGAACTGGAAAACTGCTTCTCAAAGCGCTACGGTGATCGAGCCTGCACACCCTTTCTCCGCGCACATGGACACAACATACGGGCACATTGGACGCGCTGACAAGATCGGGAGGAAAAAGTCCTCTTCAGTTTGGTTTAACCCGGCGTTTTCCCAAATGCATTTGGACACAGAACGTTTTTCTTCAGGCAATGAGCCTGGACTTGAGGGTTCTGTGGAACACACTTTGAGAACAGCTGCCCTGTACCACTGGGTCCTGGGCTCTGGGGAGGGTGGGGCGCGGTGGTCCTGAGAGACGGGGTGGGGGATCTGATGTGGCAGGAATTCTGCAAGACAGAGGCTGGTGGGAGGAGGTGGTGCTCAGAGGGTCTCGGAATCAGTTGGGCACGGAGGGGACGGGGTGCCCCTAATGCCGGATCTGGTTCTCCCTCTGGGGCGTGCAGGTCGGGGGAGCTCGCGGAAGGCAGAGGAGCCAACGGCAGGGCAGAGGAGAAGCTAAACCTGTCCATCTTGGGCGGTCACTCCCCCTTTCTGAGGCTCAGTTTCCCCATCCGTAAAGTGAAGGTGCCGGGCTACAGGCTTAAGGCTCCTTCTGACTCAGCCTTGATCGTGCGTCGATTCTAATTCACCCAGGAAGACAGACAGACAGGACAGACAGACAGGCACGCTCCTGCCTGCACACAAAGCCTCCCCCTACCCCCAGGATTTTAACGAGGACAGCAGGAGGCTAAGCCCACTCCCCCGGGCTCCGACGGAGAGGCGGGTCTGCCGAGAGAGAAACACTATACAATTTTATTCTAATATTTGTAATTATTCCCAGGCTAAAAATAAGGCACAGAGCAAAGTGTTTTCAAATGTCGGCATTAAGAACACTTTTTATCCGACATAACACAGGCCCCCAAATGCATTTGTGCCAGGCTCCCGGAGAAGCTGCAAGCACTGCTCCGTGCCAGGCCGGCTTCCACGGCTTGGAAGCAGCGCAAAAATGAAATGTCCCACAAGCGAGGGCTGGCAGGCCTGCTATTAGCAACAGTATAATCATCAATTATGTCCAATCACAAACTACTGATTTTATAATTATCAAATGAAGTTCTAACTTCTCACCTCTGCTCTGTGGCAACTAATATAATCTCTCGGTTCAAAAGGAAGCTTTTTTTCCTTTTTTTTTCCTTTTCCTCTGGTTCTCTCTTCTCTTCTGGGGAAAAAAATTTCTAGGCCTCCACATAAGATTGCATTTAAATTGCTTGTCACTCAAAACAAAGGCGAACCACTCATTTGTAATTCACCAGCCACCTGAAAAGACTGACTGTTTTCCTCTAAGCATCCACGCACCGAAGCACAAAGATCATTTTTCTATTGTTAAAATTGTATAAGCTGGGGCTTTTTTTAGCAGCGAATACACCATTTCACTTCTCTTCCGAGGGCTCACGGCATAAAAGGGACAGGAGGCTTTCTTTCGTGCCTTACAAATAAATTTTGCTTTGGGGTATTAAAAACAAAAAAATCAACGATATGCTCATATAATGAGCCAAAAAGCAACAGTATCAATTCTTTGACAAAGGCAAGACAGAAGTTATGCTTCCTGCCCTGCCCGGGGTGTGGCCAGTATATGAAGCTGGACAATTGAGATTCATTTTCACAGGTGCTGGGAAACTTCTGTGTCCAATTTTCTCTTTTTGGGAGCTGCCGATGCAAACATGGCTCCGAGCTGGTTCGCCTGTGCCGGCAGCCTACACGCCCAGCAGCACCCCAGAGTGGGTGCTCCAGGTCCGACCTTGCCGTTCCGGCCAAAGGCAGGCTCCAGCTGGGCGTCTGACTGTCCGGCTACCTCCTCCCAGAGGGACGAGCCCCGGACGACTGCCACGGGGCCTCTGCGTGCAACCGGCCAGGCTGCCTTCCCCAGGCCCAGCCTCTGAAGGCCAGGCTTGCTTCCCCGACAGCTTGGTTTTTCTGCATAACTGATTATAATCATAATACCTTCCAATTTTAATCTAGAGCTTTTTATAGCTTACAAAGACCTTTTACAGGAATTAGCACATCTGAGCTTCCAAACTCTACCAGGGGCAGCCACGGGCAGGAGGATGGTTCTTGTTGTAGAGGCCCAGAGAGGCTGAGAAGGCGACTCCAAGTCACACAGGAGGGGGAGGGTGGTCTGTGGACTCAGCCAGCTGTGTGGCAGGAAGACTAGGGGCTGGAACTTGTGCGACCCCACCACGTGACGTGGCGAGTGGCTTCCACTTTGGGTAAATCAGAACAGACTCAAGTTCACTCCTAAAATATCCCCTTCTCTCACTTGAATGTGCTGTGCATGCTTCCCTGAGAGGGAGAGAAAGTGGTGGGCTTCCGCCTGCCCACTAGAAGTAATAAGCCACAGGGGCTTTTCCCCACAGCTGCCGTGAGGACTAACAAAGATCCCTGATGGCAGTGCCACCGTTCTGTATGCTACTGTGACAGCGGGCACACGACATCACGCATTTGACAAACAGGCCATAGAAACATGCAACACAAAGAGTGATTCCTTTGTAAAGTGTGGATTTTAGTGAATAATAATATATCAATAGGGGAAATGGGGTGGGGGGGAGAGGGAATACATAGCAACTTGCTATACCTTCTGCTCACATTTGCTCTAAACCTAAAACTGCTCTAAACAATAGGGTCTATTGATAATAAAAAAAAGGCAACCGTGAACACATACACAGCAGTTACCACATGCCAGGCACTGTTCTAAGTGCTTCTCACGTGAACTCATTTAATCCAAATCCGATCACACAACAGCACTGTGAGGTCAGTATCATCATCTTCCCATTTTACAGATGGGGAAAGCAAGACTTCAGAGGGGTAAAGTAACTTGTGCAAAGGCACATAGCAAGTGGCAGAGCCAGGATTCACCTCCTGGGCTCTGGAGCCTGTGCCCTCAGCTGTGAGAGTGACGAGATTATACACTGTCACTAAGTTCGCGCCAAAGCCCGTCCCCTTCCCCAAGGGATGCTGTTGCGCAAGCTCGTGTGCGTCCTACTTAGCTCATACGGGTCACGTGGCATGCTAGACTAGGGTCCAGGGCCAGATGCACCCCATGGACATATTTTCTTGGACCCTCTAGTGTTTTAAAAATATTTGAGCTGTCAAAATTCATCAAGTTATACATTTAAGATTTGCACATTTTACTGTATGTAAATTATACCTCCATAAAGTACTGTGAGCATGAAAATATGTGCATATATATTGAGCCAGTATTTTAAAACCAGAACAGTGCCAAATTGCTGGCTCCTCTTGGGAAATTAAAGGATCTGGCCACCCTGGGCTCATGTTTCCACCGACATCGGCCACCTGGAGCCGGGTGTCAGCCTTCTGTTGGGACAGGCAGAGGGTCTGCGTTTCCCTCGAGGCCTCCAGGCAACCTGCAGTGAAGGTGTGGGCCTGCCTGGGTTCCGTAAGCATTAGCAATTCTCCCTGGCCTAGACCAACACCCCATTTACCCCTGCTTTGTCCCGCCTCACCCCCCCTTCTTGAGGCCCACCAGCCCCTCCCCCATGTCTTCAAAGAGTGATTTCGAAGCCAGGTGACAAACAGGCAGTGACAGGAGCAGGAGGTCCCATCCTGGCCCTATTTCTGCTTCCAGGCAGTCCCCCCACCCCCTGTGGCTGGCAAACTGCCTTTCCAAACTGCAACAAAACCTCCAGGAGAGCCTCAATCCTGCATACGGGCAGGTCAGGCCCTTCCAACTCAACTCCCACCTGGGCTCGGAGAAAAAGGGCCACCTACAGCTCCCGGATGAACCTGTACCTTCCTGGGCGGTGAGAAACTCATGAAGAAAGAGCCAGCAGAGCTCGGCGTTCCCTGTGCTCTGATGGGGCGCTGGGCGAGGAGGGATCTGGTGAGACGGGTGAGTGGACAGCACGGGGAACATATACAGCTGGGGCTTAATAAAGGCCTGTGGCTTCGAGAAAGGGCTGGGAAGAACATGGGCGTTGGAGCTGGGTCTGAGTGGCTGAGATCTGCAAGCCCATCCCCGGCTGTGCGGCTGTGGGCGAGTCCTGAGCCTCCAGAGCCAGCCGCGCCTTCCCGGCTGGACCAGGGGCCGGCGGTGCGCAGAGCCCAGCCAGCACTCAGTGAGCGTGCGAAGGGTGGACGGATGAAAAAGCGCCTGTCCCTGAGGGCAGGGACGTCAGGGCCCAGCTGGGGTGTGAAAACACCAGCAGTTAACAGATACGCTTTGCTCACTGTCAAATATGGGGTAAGGTTGGCCAAGCCAAAGACGGTCCTTGGACTTTCTGGCCAAAGGGTGATGAGGGGGTGTGAGAAGTTGGCACCATTCAGGGGGAACGTGGAGAGGTGGCAGCTGTGAGCGATGGAGCCAAATGGCCAGAGTGTGAGTAGGGGGTCGTGATGCCAAGAACCACCCCAGACTGCCCCCAACAACAAGTGCCCTCTGAGACCTGGGGGCTGCCCAGGGCCTGCACGCCAGGCCCCAATGCCACCTGCTGCCCCGAGCTCTCATTGCCCCGCGCTCTCTCAGCCATGCGCAGTGGTGGGACCCCATGGGGGTCCCAGCCGGTAGCAGTCTCC
The DNA here is from genome assembly GCA_963575035.1 of Avahi laniger. Taxonomy (NCBI): domain Eukaryota; kingdom Metazoa; phylum Chordata; class Mammalia; order Primates; family Indriidae; genus Avahi; species Avahi laniger. Next base: position 98,372 of record CAUYSK010119035.1, on the reverse strand, counting down.
CCTCTCGCAGTGATCCTGGCAAGTTCTCCAAAATGCCAGCCCAGAAGAGTGAAGCAAAGGAACATGTGTGCCCTTTATGGAGAGGCGGCTACCCAAATGTCACAGAAGTGCCACCCAGCCCAAGTTTTTAAATATAGCAGCGTCCTTTCCGGATGTCTCTGTGGAGTGCGGTTGGCGACAGCCCGCGGGAGCCTCAGCTGGAAGCTGGGGTGCCACTGTCCGTGGCGCAGCTCTGCAGGGCCGGGCCTCGCTGCCTCTCACCCTCCGGCTCCAGTTCTCAGCGCGAACTCAGCTCTCGGGAGTGGGCTTCAGCGCTGAGGGCCTGGCTTTGATTCCCAGCCACCCCCACCTTCTTTGTGGCCTTGAGCAGCCACTTGCCTTCTCTGTGCCTGTTTCCATATCTGAGATTACCAGGATTCAGGTGACGATGTATAATAAGTGCTTAGCGCACAGCACGGCAAACAGGCGATGTTTAATAGGTGCTGATTTTATCATTACTGTCATTCTGATTTTCAACGTATACAGGCCTATGCCGAGAGGAATAAAACCTGGCCTCAGCCCTCAAGTCCTAGAGTCAGAGAGACAGAGCACGCGAGAGGGCAGAAGGAAGTGGCACTTTGAGGAGGCAGGCGGGTGGGCGATTTATCTGCAGGGCAGAGCTAGGGGAGGGCTCTAGCCCTCTAGCAGTGGCCCTGGCTCCCTCGGGACAGGCGGGCTGCTGATCCACAGAGGCGGGGGAGCGGGTGGTGCGTCAAAGGCGGGAGGTGAGGACAGGCCCAGTGTAGTCAGGCAGCACTCAGAGTCCATCCCTCTACGCCCAAGACTGCAAACGTGGGGCCCTTGATCCAAATCCCACATGTACTTTGTTTTGTTCAGGTTTAAAAAATACTTGATATGAGCCGATATTTATTTAAAAATCAGGGTCAGGCGCAGTGGCTGATACCTGTGATCCCAGCACTTTGAGAGGCTGAGATGGGAGGATCACTTGAGGCCAGGAGTCTGAGACCAGCCTGGGCAACACAGTGAGACAGAAAACTAAAAACTAAACTACAAAAAACTAAAAAATTCTATAAAAAACTAAAAAATTAGCTGGACATGGAGGTGTACACCTTTATCCCCAGCTACTCCGGAGTCTCACGTGGGAGGATCGCTTGAGCCTGGGAGACTGAGGTTACAGTGAGCTATGATGACGCCACTGCACTGTAGCCCAGGTGACAGAGCAAGACCTTATCTCCAAAAATATTTTTTAAAAGTTTGACACTAGTTAATATTTAAAAACCAGGAGATTTTACATAAAATTTGAGATTTCTAGCTTCTCTGGAACAACTGGGAACGTGGCCACAGTGGGCCTGCATTCCGACATGGCAATAACACCGGCAACAAGAGGAGGAACAGCAGTGAGTACCGTGTGCTTAAAGTGTGCCAACGCCATTCTGAACGCTTTACACGTACCGAGTCTAAAATCTTCACGGAAGCCTTGTAAGGTAGGTGCAGCAATGTGCTGGTAAACGTTTAACGACTACCTATCTGCTGGGAAAAAAAAGCGGCCCTGATTTGTAGTGTCTGCCAATTTCTGTGGTGTAAACACTCCCACTATGGTGGATTTCACCATATAAGCCTCTCCAGCACATCACTGGTAGGTGCAGTTATCGTCTCTGCTTCCCAGATGAACAAACTGAGGCACAGAAAAGGTCAAGAGTTGCCCAAGGTCACACAGCTAGGAAAGTGGGCAGAGCAAGGATTTGGAGACAGGCAGCTTGGCTAAAAAGTCTGTGCTCTCTACCCCTGAAATGTACTGGAAGGTACACAGCAAAATGTCTGCGATCTGCCTGAGCTGGGTACCGGCCATTCAGTCCTTTAGGTGGCACAAAGAGTCCCCAGCCTGTCTCCTATCCCTCCCGTTGTCTCACCTGTGCCTGCACTGCTCGGTTGGCTTACCTGCCGGGCCCCCGCAGGTATCTGATGTTGCATCTCTGCTTGAGGGGATAAAACATCATCCTGGCCCCACTCCTCCGGGACCCCCACCAGGGACCTGGACCCAAACGAAAGGCCCTGGGGTGGGGCAGAGCCAGCTCTTTTCCTTACCCGGTAGTCCCCTAGCACCTGACACAAAATGTCAGGCAGATCATTAGTTCCGGTGCTCCCCACTTTCTCTCATTCTCTCCTTGCCAGGAGCACTATTGGCGTCAATTTAATGAAGCAATTTTTCTGTTCCCCTTCTCGCCTCCCACCACCCCATAAACAAAACTTGGAAGCAACATGATTTATAGGGGGAGAAGCAGCAAACCCAGTCCACCCTGGGTTGGAAAGGCAAATGCTGCTGTATTCCCTTTGCTCTGTTGGGAGAAGGTGCTTCCGTTTAGCAGAAGAGGGGGGCTTGGATGGGGAACTCCATCTCTTTTGCTGTTTCTCGAAGACAGGCAGCCCTTGTGAAGCCCCCACAATGACCCAGCTGAGAGCCCAGGATGGCAGCCAATGAGGGAGAGGCATGTTTGGTGGGAAATGTGGAAATAATCAAGTGTGAGTAGATTTGTGAAATAATTTAATTACCTTGCACAACTATGAAATCTCCTAGTTTCCACTTTTGTTCTTAATGATGAATGTTAACTACCCCAGGACGTGGGCTGAGGTTTCCCAACGTGCTGGGGGAGGCAATGTAGGCGTCCCCAGGTGGCCACAACCTGCTTGTCATTGATTAGGCTAGTCTTTGCCTCGAGTTGACCTCTGCCCGTACCTTGGAATTGTCTGGGCAGTACACTGGGTACCCCGATAAGGGGAACACCCAGTACCACCTGAAAGTACATTTGCTGAGAACATTGAACCTGAATCTCACCACGCCTCAAGCTTCAAGTGCCCATGCAGAGCAAATACAGAGGACAGAGGAAGGAGTTAAATGACATGACCAGGATACAATCAGCAAAATCTCAGCTAGAGGTGAGGGGGCTGGCCCAAGGTCCCACAGCTAGTGGTGAAGCTGGGATTTGAACTCAAGCTCGCGAGCACAGCATTCTCTTGCCGCTGTGTGAGAAGCTGGAGAAAGCACAGCTGGGCTTCCCAGAGGGTGGGACAAGCAACCAGAATAGTCCAGAACCAAGATGGGGGCGAGGTCCCTCCTCCTGCCCTCTCTTCAGCCGGCTTTCTCGACGGCATCATGTACTTCCTGGGTGGAAGGTGCCCCACCATGGCCACCTCAGTCCCCAATCTCACCCCACAGCACCCAAGCTAATAACCCAGATGCATCAACCAACCAGTTCCAGATTCAGACTCCTTGGATAATGAATATCATTGGCTTAGCTTGAGACCAGTGTTGGCCCCTGGGCTAATCAGCTACGGCCAGACAAAAGTCGTAGGAAAAATGCCTCAGTCACTCCCACATATAAATAGCAGGACACACATGCACGTGCACATGCGTGCAAACACAGGAAGGGATGGAGAGGGAGCTTACAGATTAGAAGACAGCGTGACCAACTTGTCCCAGTGTGCCTGTTTAGCATGGAAATTTTTGCACCTTAAAGACCTTCCCAGTTTCAAAACGCCAAGTTCTGCATCCCAGGAATCCCCTCAGTCCGGAGCCAAGCTGTGACAGTTGGTCATCCCACTTAAGAGACACAGCAACCAACCACAATGTGTGGACCTTGTCTCAGTCCTGATATGGACAAAAAACTATTTTAAAAAATGGAGAGCTACCCAGAAACAGTGTCCAGATATTTGATGATATTAAGACACCACTGTTAAAATTGTTTTAGGTAAGATAATGATCTTTTGGTTATGTTTAAAAAGAGATTCCTTATTGTTTTTAAAGAGATATACACTGAAATATTCACAGATGAAATAATACAACGACTTGAATTTGCTCCAAAATAATCCAAGGACATGAGAAGAGAGTGGCCGTGCGCGAGTAGTTGCTGAAACTGGATCTACGTGGCTCGCTTATTATCTGATTCTCTTTAATGTCATGTTTGCTTTTTTCCATAACAAAGAGTAAAAGAAAGGAAGGAAGGAAGAAATGATTGTAGGAAGAAACGCATGTTCTTAGTCAAATTTGACCACATGGAATTTACAAGTCTAATCTAGATTTGGGATCAGCAATCTTCTTCTGTAAAAGTCCAGAGGGTAAATTTATCCAGCTTTTTGGGCCTTTATGGTCTCTGCTGCAACTATTCAGCTCTGCCCTCGGGAGAAAGCAGTGGTAGACAGTATGTAAATGAATTGGCATGGCTGTGTTCCAATAAAACTTTATTTATAAAAGAAGGCTGCGAGCTGGAATTGGCTCATGGGCTATAACGTGCCAATCCCTGGTCTAGAAGGTTATCGACTGGATTCAGCTCCATCGCTTACTTGCTATCGTGACTTAGGAAAGTCACTCAACCTTTGTAAGTCATACTTTCCTCTGTAAAATGGGGATAATAACAGCACTGTATTAGGCCAGGGTTAGATGGGACAATGAATGAATGGAGTCCAGCCCACTGGCAAAGTGAGCTTAGGTCCTCGGCCTGGGTGACAGAGTAAGACCCCTATCTGTACAAAAAATTTTAAAAAATTGACTGGGTGCAGTGACTCACACCTGTAATCCCAGCTACTCTGGGTCAAGGAGGATCACCTGAGCCCGGGAGTTCTAAACCAGCCTGGGGAACACAGCGAGATCCTGTCTTTATAAAATTAAAAAAAAAATTAGCCAGGAATGGTGGTGCACACCTATAGTCCTAGCTACTCAGGAGGCTGAGGCAGGAGGATCACTTGATCCCAGGAGTTCAAGGCTGCAGTGAGCTCTGACTGTACCACTGCTCTCCAGGCTGGGCAAAAAGAGTGAGGCCCTGTCTCTAAAACAATGACGACAACAACAAAAGTGATTAGGTCCCTAAAAAACAGCAGGTGATACTGTTATCCATTTGTCAGACGCTGCTAGAATGTTTTATTCACTGCTTAGAACAGCATGTGGCATGTAGTAGAAGCCCAGTGAATACTCGTGGAAATGATGAATGATTATGTCTGCTCCCATCAAGCAAAGAAAGCAAGGATGGGTCTTTTTACTACTTTTCCAAATATCAGTCTACCTTGTACCCCGAGAGAGGAAAGTTTAGGAGGAAGACATGTAAGCCCTTCTTCACACCATAAGAATAGCTCACGAGACCAACTTCCTCAGAGGCTGTGTAGCTGAAGGCTGAGATTCCTAGGGTGTCATACTGTCAGGGCGACGGCTCAAGTAGAAAGGGTGGTCCACAGAAGCTGGCCAGCTCAAATTTTGGTGACCAACGCCACAGAAGCAGCAGACTGCTCCAACTGGCCCTCGGGGCCTGGCCGGAGACAGGAACGTGGACCAGATGAGCCACGGCACAGGGCCAACACGGGAAGTCCACGTCCAGACTTGGCTGCCATCTTATTTGGACAGGAAATGAATTCTCAGCCGCTGGAACAGGGCTCCTTGGTTTGCACTCCCCTTCCACGGAGAACCTGGGGGTGTAAAGTCTTGGCGTAGGCAAAGCACGTGGAAGAATGAAACAAGCCGGCGTTAGAACTTGGTTCTCCTGGGCGAGAACTGGAGGCAGCCCATTCTCAGCAGCATGTATCTATCTGCACTTCTGGGCGAGATACAGACTACCGGGCCCTGCTGTGCTTTGGATATGGCTTGTCCCCACCGAACTGGCATGTTGAAATTCAATACCCAATGTGGCGGTACGGGGAGGCGGGGCCTAGTGGGAGGTATCTGGGTCATGAGGACAGATCTCTCACGAATCGATTAGCGGCCTCCCTTCAGGGTGGGTGAGTTCTCAATCTCTTGGGAATAGATTAGGTCCCACCAGGGCGGGTGGTTCAAAAGTCTGGCTTTCTCCGTTCCACGCCCGCTCCCCTCCCGCCTTCCGCAACGAGCGCAGGCAGCCTGGGAGGCCCTCACCAGATGTAGCTTCCCGATCTTGAATTTTCCAGCCATCAGAACTGTGAGCCAAATAATCCTCTTTTCTTTATAAACTACGCAGCCTCAGGTGTTCTGTTACAGCAACACAAAACGGGTAAGGCAGGGCCCTCTTGACTAGCCTTCTGAGTGGCCACACGCTGGTGGCATCTCTGCCCAACCACTAGTGCAGAGCTGACTGATATCTGCACACCTTCAGGCCTTTTAGACCCTGAGATAGACGACTGTCTACCAAATCTGCTGGCTGAGAATCACTCCACCATTCCTCCAAGGAGCAAAACCCTAAATACCATCAAGAACCTTCCAGTAGGTGAAGCACCAAGTGAAGGATATGACCAGAGGCGGCGGTTGTGGGGAGAATGGACTACACCCGAGGCGTTCACACGCAATTTTGAGACGCTTCTATGCGAGGCAGACGAGACCGACGTGAGGGCAGGTAAGGGTGATGGCCGAGTTGCTGGCTAGGCTGTGACCTCCCTTCTGCCCCGAGATGGGCCACGGTGGCCACGTTTGTACCGAGGCAGCACCCTGCCCGCAGCTACTGGAAAGCGCCCAGCTGTGCTTTCTCCAGTCTCTCACGCAGCCGCAAGAGAATGCTGTGCTCGTGAGCTTGGGTTCAAATCCCAGCTCTGCTAGCTGTGGGACCTTGGGCAAGTCCCCTCACCTTGATAAGCCTGTTTCTTCATCTGTAAAATGGGGAAAATATCGATCCTTCCCTCACACGACTGCTCTGAGGCCTGAATCATACGGTCTGTGCATCTGGCATACGGTAGAAGCTAATACCACAGCTGAATACCACAGCTAATATTATAATCGTTTCCATTCACATAAGCTCACTTGGGTGCATTTTTGTTTCTTGCATCCCAGCGATTTTTTCTTAGACCGTCCCCCAGCTGTTCTCGACATGGACACCTCCCATGCGGAGGCCCCCAGGACGATGCTCAGGGTGGGGGTGGGGTCTCCTTCCCTGCCCCACCAGGGCCAGGGATAGAACCAGATGGAGACAGGCAGGCGGAGGTGCCGCGCTCGCTCCCCACGGCCTGGGCAGCCCCGGCAGGTGCCGTTCCCCCCACCCACTCATTGCAAAAAGCAACAGGCGAGACAAACAGATGGAAGAGAAACGGCTTTTTCTTCTTCCTCTAAATAACAAGCTGGGGAAAAAGGAAGGAAATGAAAAGATTTCCACCGGTTGGGAGATCAAAGAGGAATGGCCCCGTTCACCGATGAACTCTGCTTAAACGCTGTCCCTGCGCTCGTGCACGAAACCCTCCCGGGGCCACGACCCACAGAGGGTCCAGCTCGCTACTGCCTACTGATGTACCATTAATTTCTTTTTGTTTCCTGCTAAGCTGTACACCCGACTCAAGGTGAGAGAACGCGACTGGGCTGCGACTCTCAGATTGATAGATTGCATTTCTGTGCCGGGTCCGTTTCATGCTTGGTGACTCCGCAGCAAAGCAATTATCACTGTGGAATGCATAATGGCCTAATTAATAACTAATGTCAGCTTGGCCTCTGAGCCATGATTATACTTCAGCAAACCAACTTTTTTTTTCTTTTAAACATTCGGAGAGAAAAATATTATTGTAATTGACTGGTTAAATTGTCAAAGTGTCCCTACCCCACAGTAGGAAGCACATAAAGCCTGGAATAAGGAGAAGTGTTCTGCTCCCAATTTGCTGTGTGACCTTGGTTGGCGTCTGAGTGTCTCTGTGCCTGAGTGTCTACACCTGTAAACAAAGCTGCCTTTCTGGACCTGATATATGAAATCTAGGGCTGTGTAGCTTTTGTTTGCTGCTGTATCCCCAGGCACATATAAAAAATACATACTAAATAAATAACAGTTAAGGGTGAGGACTCTTGAGCCAGACTGCCTGGTTTCAAATCTTTTCTCTGCCATGTACCCCCAGCTGTGTGACCTCGGGCAAGTTACCTAACCTCTCTGTGCCTCATTTCTCCTCCCATTTGTAAAAGGTTGATCATAACAATATCTACTACCTTGTGGGGTAGTCATGGGAAATAATGAACTGGAATCTGCAAAAGGCTGAGAATGTTGCCTGGAACGTAGAAACGGCCATAGCAATGTTTGCCAATGTTATTACGTGCCAACATTTGTTTAAAAACTGTTGATTCAGCACCTATTGCGTGTCAGGCACCGTGCGGGACCTGGGAACAACAGTCTACAAAGCGCTCCCTCCTTCCTCTGGTTAAGTGGGAGGGACAAGTTTTATTTGAATAATCATGCGAACAAATATACAACTGTGCCAAGCAGCGTGAAGGGTCCTGTGAGAGTATGTGACAGGGAAGCCTGCTTAAATTTGGGGGCATCGAGGTGGCCTTCCCAAAGAAGTGGCATCTGGACAAAGATCTGAAAGACACGTAGGTGACTTTCAGTGACTTTGCCTCCCAGGGCACGTCTGGCGATGTCTGGAGACGTTTCTGGTTGTCACGGCTGAGGGAAGGTGCTACTGGCATCTAGTGGGCAGAGGCCGGCGATGCTGCCCCCGTCCTGCAAGGGCCCCCAGGTGGGGAGAGGTTTTCCAGGAAGGGCAATAAAGGGTGTGAAGAGGGAAGCGGAGTGGGCGGGACACTAGGCAGGGCTGGAGAGCAGGGGCCCTTGGAGGTGGTGCTCAGGGTCTGCTTTCCATTTCCAGGTACGACTGCAAGTTACCAGAGGGTTTCAAACACAGAGGTGTGCCGTGTGACGTTCGTCTCTGAAGAGCTCACTTGAGCAGCTGGCAGAGCGTGCTGGATAAGTTACTGTGGAAAGCAAGGGGGCTGGATTTTGTGACGCCTCAGTTGTTTTCAGGAGAGACAGGGATGAGAACAGCCCACCCTTTGAGAGAACGTGGCTCAGAAGACAAGGCAGAGAGGCTGTAATTCAGGACAGACACGAATAGGGACCCAGAGGATCACTGCCTCTCACAGCCCAGGCCACACTTGGGAGGAGCGTGGATGGACACATGAGAATTTGCCAAGGGGCTTAGGAGAGAAAAAGCATTCTAGAAGAAGGGAACAGAATGTGCAAAGGCTCAGAAGCCTAGCACAACAATTCACTGTCCAGGGTAACTTGGGGTCAAGCTGTTAGGTGATGGGGAATGGATACAATAGCTCTTCCTCACCTGGGATGAGGGAAAGCTTTTGCTGCTTTTAGGAGGCAACATTTTTTAGACAATTATTTTTACAAATATTAAAGAATACTAAAGCACAGAGGTTTAAAAAAATTATTTTACAACTCAAAGCTGCTAATAAAGCAGCAGCTCCTACTGCACCTTTGCCTTTTTCTTAGTGGGCCTTGGGTGTGGGCTCCCAGTGGTGGCTCAGCCTGCTCGGTCAGAGCTCATCTCTTCCCCCGGGCGGCCCAGCACAGTACAGGACACACAGTAGGAGCTTTATAACATCTGCCAAGATGGCAACACCCTTTACTGCTCCTGCTGTGCTACCTCTGGACTCGGCAGGCCCTCTGAGCTCCATTTCCTGTTCATCTGTCCAACGTACCACTGCAAGGTTGTTCGCAGGGCTCCGTCCTGTCCTCCCACAGCCAGTGAGGTGCCCTGCCCACCAGGAAGCCCACAGTATGGCAGACGGGGTCATGCACTCGCCTAAGTCTATTTTCCGCCCATCTGGGACACACAATGTTGGACCAGACCCTCGAAACTGGGTGTGGTTTTGTGATAGTCCTGGTCAAGGGAATGTGGGCATAAATGATGTGGCCACTTCCAGGCCTGCCACTTGAGAACCTCCTGTGAGATCCATCATGCGTCCTCCTTCCCCACACACCACCTAGGTGAGGGGACTCCGGGATGCAGTGAAGAGCAGAGCCGGATGGAGGAGACGCCTGGATCCCTGAATGTCCACATGGAGCAGACTCCTCCGCCCGATTCCCAGCAACCAGCCCTACACTGTGATGCAGCCTCACCTGCGTTTGAAGTTGCTGTGACAAGAATAAGCCCACTCTGGCGAATGCGCATAGACCCGGGTTCAAACCCCAGCTCTTCCACTTCCCAGCCACGTGATCTAGGTGTCTCACTCTGAGTCTCAGTTTCCCCTTGTAAAGAAACACCATCTTCTCTATCTTAGGATTCTCTAGAATATTCCATGACATCCCTGATGTCATATAACCAGTCCTGAGCGTGACAACCAGTGCTCGAGAAATGGAGAGTCCCTCTGATCCCTTCCTCCCCCATCTCTGTGTCGGCCCCTGGCTCTCAGGGCAGGACCTCTGCTCAGTTCTGGGATGTAGGGTTTGGCTGGTTTTAATCTTCACTGGTTTTCACTAGTCTTTGGTTTTATGTATTTTAATTAAGTGTTATTATTTTGTGCTTGTGCTGAGAATGATTTCATTACCGGGCAGGAGTTTATAAACCTCAGGGAAGAAATAAATAAGAACCCTTGTCTGTTGCAGTGTGGGCTCCAGGGCCAGGAGGGAGGGTGGAGAGACTTTAAGAGGTGGCTTTTGAGGGTGGGGAGGCAGCGGGGGCGGCTAAAGGTGGTGCTGTGCTTGGCAGGGTGGATCTGGAGGGCCTGGGGCCCAGGCCAGCCCCCACTGGCTGTCAGGCTCCACAATTCCACTTGCCTCCTGCCTCGGGGCATTTGTATTAATATTGTTCCTTTTACCTGGCATGCCACTCCGCTCTTCCTGTGGCTAGAATGTCCCTACTCTTGCTTTGGTTCACAGGTCACTTCTTCCTGGAAGCCCTCCCTGACACCCCAGGATGCTCTCATAGCCTCGTGGGGCTCCCCTGCCACAGTTGGTAATTATACACTCACTTGCTGTGAGAGTGTCTGAATTACGTCTGTCTTCCCATCAGGTCAGCTCTGGGAGGGGATGGTCTTTGTCTTGTTTGCTCTTGTGCCTACAACGGTGCCTGGCACACAGTAGGAACTTTGTAAATATTTACCAAGCAAATGAATGAATGAATGAATGAATAAGTTGATTCAAACTCTTCCGCTCTCTGTACACCTAAAAGCAGGGGTGAGCAAACTTCTTCTACAAGGTATCAAATAATAAATATTTTCAGCTCTGTGGGCCATACAGGTTGTGCTGTAACTGCAGGCGTCCTTGGTATCGATGTGGGATTGGTTCCAGCACCTCTCGAGGATACCAAAACCTGTGGATGGATGCTCAAGTCCCTCCTATAAATGACATAGCATTTGCATATAACCTATGCACATCCTCCCGTATGCTTGAAAGCATCCCTAGATTATTTATAATACCTGATGCAATGTAAATGCCATATAAATAGTTGTTAAACTGTCTTTTTGAAATTGGTATTATTTTTTACTGCTGTATTGCTATTTTTAGTGCTTTTTAAAAAAATTTTTCGACCTGTGGATGGTTGTATCTGAGGATGCGGAACCTGCAGCTACCGAGGGCTGAGTCGCTGTGCTGGAAGCAGCCCTAGATAGCACACAATGAGTGCACGTGGCTGTGTTCCAATAAAACTTTATTTACAGCAACAGCTTTCACCCAGGAGCTGTCCTGTGCGGCTCTGACCGAGAGCATGCCATTTGTACCTCTGTTCCCACGTGGTGCGAGGGTTATTTTTGGGGGTGTACTGGGGGCTCGCAAACACTGATTTTTAAATTTGCAGAAATCGTGCAAGCTGGTTGTGAAGCAGAGCCATTATTAAAAATTAAATCATATAAACCTGAAATTAAAAAAATTATATTAAAAGAACCACAGCATGGATGAGCCTCGAGGACACTGCGCTAAGTCAGACGAGCCAGTCACGAAGAGACAAATTCTGAACGATTCCATTCACCCGAGGCCCCGGGAGGAGTCGGATTCACAGAGACAAAAGAAAATGGCGGGGCCGGGGCGTTAGTGCTTAGCGGGGACAGGGCTTCGGTTTGGGAAGATGAGGTAGTTCTGGAGATGGGTGGTGGTGACGGTTGCACAACGTGCGTGTACTCGATGCCACTAAACTGTGCGCTCGAAAGGGGTTACAATTTTATACTTTAGCACAATAAAAAATTTGAAAGCAAAGGCAAGACACACTCAGTATTCCTCGCCTCCTAGGCATCTGACCCCATTTCACGGTTCTCTGTGCTCTGAGGTTACTCGCCTCTACCACGTGTGCGGCGGAGATCCCGCATAACCAGGGCTGCCGTGCCCTTCTTCCCAGCCCCGTGTCACTGACGTCACGGTGGCAGCTTGGAATTGACCGTGGTGGGAGTATTTACACCAGGGAAACAGCAGGTGCTACAGAGTAGGGCTCCTCCCAGACGGCCAGCTGTCCCGCACCCACCAGCACCCACCGGTTAGTCCCACGTGTCTGTCTCTTCCACTAGGTGGGCAGCTTTGGGGCAGAGGTTCGCAAACATTTGCATCACCAAAGCTTTTAAAATCCCAGTGCCTAAGCCTCAAACCAGACCAAGAACACCAACCACCCTGGACTGGACCCAGGGCTCAGTGTATCCTAAATCTCCTGCCCAGCAGGGTGGGAAGCCAGTGGGCTCTAAGGTCGAGTGTCTCAAGCTAACGTGTAGATTAACTGCCGGGGGACCTTGTTAAACCGCAGATCTTTGCTCCAGAGCTCTGGGGTGGGGGGCCAAGACTGCATTTCTAAGGCGTTCCCAAGTGACACAGGTGCTGCTGGCCCGTGGGCTGCATTTTGAGGAACAAAAGGTTCTAGAGAAAGACACTACGCAGCCAGCACCACCTGTGGTTTGAAAATTCCTTTTAACTAGGTGATCACTTTGGTTTTCTACATCTCTCTCCCCAGGATAAACAAGGTGGGTGCTACAAGAACCTATTTTATAGAACAGGAGACTATAACAGGAGACGAAGTGACCTCATCTGGGCCCTTCCTTCTCCTGGCTGTGTGACCTTAGGTGGGTTTCTCACCTTCTCTGGGCCTCATTCCTGCTGCTCAGGGCATGGGAGGGTTTGACTGTGATACTGGAGGTCTGAGGGCCTCTTGTGGGGCCTACCTCACAGAGGACACCGGTAACCGGGAAAGTTCCTTCTCCTGTACTTAAGCTTGGGGATGGTGCTTCAGGGGCCCCTCCCTGGCGATGACCCTAATGACCCCAAGGGGTCATGCAGGCCAGCCCTCTGCTTCTGAGCTAGGGCAAGGGAAGGCAAGAGCGGGGTCTTTCCGGGTGAACCGCACTCGGCCTCGGCAGCGTTCGGCACATCCGCAGTTAGTTAACACGCTGTGGGATGATTTTAGAGTCATGATCATCTTAATTGCGATGATCATGGTAATCGCAGGCTCTGACACTGATCTAAGCTTTCTCTGCACCAGGCCCTGCTCTTCGCTGTTATACCTACTGCCTCATCTGGTCCGCACCCTTAAGAGGTAGGGGCTCTTAGGAGTCCCATTTTACAGACGAAGACAACAAGGCATGAGAGGAAAACAACTTGCCTTGGGTCACAAATTACAGTTGACCCTGGGGCAACCCAGGCTTGAAATGCACAGGTCCACTTACAGACACATTTTTTCAACCAAAAATCCGGGGACAGAGAGCGGGGGACAGTGTCCTGGGACCAAACTCCCACATATACTGAGGGATGACTGTGCTGAGTAGCAAAGCTGGGACTTGAACCCAGGCAGCCTGGCTGCAGAACCGTGCTCCTAACCACTGTGTTACACTGTCTTTCAAATAATTTACATGCATGGCATAAATGTGCATGGCCCTCCCTGTACTCTGAGCTCCCAGGGGTCTTGTTTCCTGCTGTGTTCCCAGGGCAGTGCACAGGGCCTGCACGTCGTAGAGGCTCGAGACGTCCCGGCTGCATGAAACTCAGTCATAACTGTGATTGTTGCTGGCACAGTCTGGGGGCGTGTGTCCATCTGTCTCTGCCATGAGGCTGTGAGCACCACGGGGACAGAAAAGGTATCTGGGGTCACTCACTGCCACATCCCTGGAGCCTGGCATTCACCCTGGATACAGCAGGCAACAAATAAATGCTGCTGAATGAAGATCTCAGTGGAACTGAGACGGAAACCAGAGGTGAGCACGTGTGCTCTGGGGGAGGTGGCTGGAGGGGCAGGGCACTCGGTGAGAAGAGGGTTGGCCCCTGCGGTGGGGACGAGCCCTACAGGGAGCCACATCGTTGCCTGGTCCCTGGCTGGTTTCCCAACAAGAAAATACAAGTGGGAGCCAGACTGGGCAGGAGGAGGCAGCAGCGGCCAGGCAGCCCCAGCCCCGGGAGCTACAAGGATTACAGCCGTATGGGAGGTCCAGATGTGGTCTGGAACATTCTGTTCCGGAGAGAGCAGGGAGGGTATCTAGAGCTCAGCCGGCAACCACACCAAATAACCATGGTCCCATTTACTCCGCATCAAGCTCTGCATCTGCATTGAGCCTCCCTAGATGGAAGGTCTTGTTACCATCCCCGTTTTACAGATGGGAAAATCAAGGCTCACCAACAAGCCTGGCAAAGGGCAGAGTCGTGATTTGAACCCAGGTCTGTGCGACTCCAGGCTTAAGTCATTTCTACTCCCCCAGTGGTGCCAGGTGAATGAGGAATTGGTGTTCACCCTCTCGCCCTGAGCATTTAGCACAGTTCCCAGCACACAGTAGGTGCTCCAATATTTCTTGAACACGTGAGTAAACAGTATTGTTCGCCACTTTAGTCCCAGCATCTAGCATCAGGCCTGGTACATAGCAGGTGCTCAACAAACATTTGCTGCACGGATGAACGTGTGACCGTGTGAGCAGGGCTGGCTGCTGCAGTGGCCTTCACCTTGCTCCTTTTCTCCCAGCTCCACCTCCCAGGTGGCAGATGTGAGCACCAAAGACACTCGCCGACTGAGCCACGAGACGGATGTGCGCCTGGCGGCCTTATCTCCCCGCCGACTGGCCCCGCGCGGCCTTCCATAATGCAGTCCATTAAAAGGCTTGTAAATTTTCATACACGAAAGTCTAGCATGGCATCAGCACAGACTAATTGTTGTTAAATGTGCGGGAATGTTACTGCCACGCGACTGGAGCGATCACTCTTCCCAGCCCGGCCCCGACGCCGGCCCATTCCTCTGCAGGCGGAAAGCTTACAACGTTTGCACAAGGCCAAAAAGCAATTCGTGTCAAAAAGATCAATAATATAAAAATAAAGCACGAGAATTCTAGTTAAAGGGAATGTCATATAAATATGTGGTTCACGTCCATGATTCCAAGATTAAAAAAATCAATCAATATCGTTCTTTAGATGATGTTATTTCTAATGAGAAATACCCGGAACAACTGCAAATAACTGCTTAACTGGGGGGAAAAAAGCATTAATAATTTACTTTATAAGGCATATGATACCGAATGAAAGCTGCTTGTTCTTAATTCGGTTGTAATACGGCGTGACAGGTTCAATGACGCTTTGGTGGATTCTTAATATTAAATTCATAAGGATGTTCAGTTCATTGTAAGTTTTACCCCAAGCCAGGCAGGGCAGGCTCCAGAGCGGCGAGACTTGGTTATGGGCGGCCAGGGAGACTCGCACCATCTAAGTGATGATGTCACTGAAGAGAGGGACTATGGGGCATGTGTGTAAGTGTGTCGTGTGTGTGTGTGTGTGTGTGTGTGTGTGTGTGTTGGGGGCAGTAAGGAAGGATGGGAAGCCTTCTTCTCATTGCATCTGACTCAGCTGCAAGCAACACCCCTGTTTATTGAGCACTTACTATGTGCCAAGTCCTGGGCTGGGTATGCAGACCTGGGTTCAAACACCAGCTCCTTGTAAGCGGTGGGTTTCTCCGGCAGATTCAAGAACAGCTCAACCAAGGCACATCTGGAGGGCACAGGCTTGGCTGAGTGGTGGGGTCCTCTCCAGCCCTAACCACCTGCAAATCTCCAGTTGGGTTCTTCGATCCAGAATCGCCACCTTCAGCTACACCTCTTCCTGCACCCCCAGGACCCTGAGGCGTCTATTTGGCCTTCCAAGCTGAGATTTGCACCTTCCACCCTGTTCTGCTGCTGAAGAGCTGTGTGAGCTCAGGCCAGTAGCTTTCCCTCTCTGAGCCCCAGTTTCACACCCATAAAAGGGGACGATACCAGCAGTGCCTCCCTTGCTGTGCCACCGAGAGGAGGTGATGTGTGAGAGGCGGTGCTGAGTGGGGGCCCGAGTTACCCCTCACCACTGCGGCTGGGTGCAGAGCCTGTGACCTCACCTGACAAACCAGTGGGGGCAGAAGCCTCCTTGTGCGGCTTGTGGGAGGAATAAACATGACGTGGCCAGTCTCAGCTCGCCTGCTAGGAGTGCCAACTATGGTTCGTGGAGCGCTCACCACGCGCTGGGCTTTGTCCTAGGGCTTTCCAAGAATCGATTCACTGAGCCCTCACAATGTACCCTATGAGGCAGGGACTATTATCATATCTGGTTAAAAGCAGAGGAAGTTGGGCCCAGAGAAGTTATGTGACTTGCCTAAGGTCACACAGCTGGGAAGTGGAGGAGCTGAAATGTAAGCCCATGCCAATCTGGCCCTAGAGTCCACGCTTGCTCTGATCACTCATCCCCCCGGGGGTCCCGCTGGTCAGCACTGTGCATGTCTAATGTCGTTCCTGGCCCCAAGGGGGCCACTTCCAAAGGGATGGTCTCGCCAGTGCTGGGGCACCTCAGAAAGGACAGTTTGGGGAGTGAGAGAATTACGACATCAGACAGCTGGAAGAGCAAACGTTAAACAGAGAAAAAAAAGCTCTGTAATTAAATTTCAGCTCAAAGGGAAGAGGCGAGAGTTTGCAGGCAGATGCAGAGCGGGACGGGGGCAAAGGGACCAACGAGGACACGGTACACGGGGCTGGCAGGGGCTCGGGGTCAAGGGGAGGGAGACACGCACGTCTCCAGGGATCTCAGCTGTGAGGACAATCGCCGCGCCCTCCTCGGGCAGCTTGGCTGCAAGAACACGGATTGACCCATTGGGGGTCTTGTTCTAGGTTAGGACCCCCCTCCTTCCCTACCCACAACTGTCTGAAAGGGAAAAGCAGGAAGCCCTCGGTGTTTCAGAAAGCATCTGGGCCTCAGTGGGGGTACGGGGGGTACAATCTCTCTTCTCGGACATCTTGGAAAGGCCACGGCCCCCGTGCTATCCGATTACCAGCCAAAGGGAGCCTATTATTAATAAAACCTGGTCCCTCCCCTACTCTAAAGCTTCCCATGGCTCCCACCTTGTTCGGGGTCACGGTCGAGGTCCTTACAGCAGCCCCAAGGCCCTGAATGATCCAGTGTCCACTACCTTTAGACAGACACAGAAAGAAAATCATGCTGAGCGCCACACTGGATAGATACAGGGGCTGTGCGAGTGAATGAAGGGGACTCCAGGCTGGATGGGGGCCAGGGGGTCAGGGAGGGCTTCCCTGCTCACCTAGGATCTCACATTCACAAGGAGTTAATCAGGCAAAGAGATGGCACAGGGAAGAGCTTTCCAGGCAGAGGGCACAGCAAGTGCCAACACCCCGCAGGTGGGACGGAGCCAGGCCAGGCTGCTGGCTGGGGGGAGGGGCAGGCAGGGCCAAATGGCAGAGGGCCGGCCCATTGGCCTTGACTTCTGTCGTAAGAACTTTCTCCACCCGCCACCCCCTCCACCCTCCCAGGCCTAAATTCTCACGTCCCCTTGGTTCTCCCTCTGCCTCGGGTACAAACGTAGGCACTAGGTGCACAGTCATCACCTCTCTGAGCCTCCGTTTCCTCACTGGGGGTGATCGTAATCATTAGACCTGTGTAGCGCATGGTAGGAGTGCAACGAAAGTCACTTCAGGAAGCTTCTCTTACCAAGGGAGGGGCCGCCTTCAGTGCCAAGCACGGCTGTTCGTTAACTGACAACAGTGGGTGACTCCAGGTCAGGAGGTGGCACTGTGGCACCCTGGTCTTTGTTCCCTTCCCTCTCACCCACTGGTCTGGCCCAGGTCTGATCAACTACCAGGCTCCCGGCAGGTGGATGTGGGCAAACAAGGGACTCCATGATCTCTGCCCACCCAAAAGTGAGGGGCCTCAGAGTCGGCTGCGTGGCAGCTGTGGCTGGGTGAGCCGTGCAGGGATCTGGGATGGCTCAGACCACAGCACCTCTAACCAGGGGGCACCCCGAAACCCACAGGAATCAGGCCGGCAAATCTCACCCCCCACTTCACAGATTGTACAGTCAGGGGTGACTGGCTCCATCGGGGTTTTCCGTATCTGTTTGTTGACTGACTGACCAGGTCATTTGCTCATCCAACAAACATCCCCTGAGGCTGGGAGCTGCCGAGTTCGGCACTGAGCCCCACTCTGCCACCAACCCGCTCATGGGGGAGACAGCAAGACCCCTTCTCTTGCTTCTTGGGAATCCCTATCCCAACATTTCCTCTCTGCTCCTCAACGAACACAACTTCCGCTGGGTCTGCGCTCTGTCGGATTGTCTTAGAGAGGCACCCGGATCCCATTAGGACAAATCCAAAGGAGAGGGGACAGAAGCCTGAGAGCTGCTGACTCCTCACCTGGGTCCTTGGGCAGCAGCCAGGGCACCTGGAGGGCAATGCCAGGCCTGACGCTGAGGCACCATGTGCGTGCCCTGGCTTCTGCCACAGGGTGGGGACGGCTTCCCTAGGAGCACCTGTCACTGTCCCTCTGGAATTAGCAGAGAAGGCTGCACTCTGCATAGAGACAGAGGCCTAAGAACTCAGTGCTGGGAGAACATTTTTCACAAGGCTAAAATCTGCCAAAAAGTCTGAGGGAGAGGGGCAGGGGATAGAGAAGAAAAGGGAAGAACAGGTAGAAGAAAAAAGGAGGGAGAGGAGGGAGGGAGAAGACAGCAGAGAAACAGGGAGGAGAGTTGGCACGCTATAAACCTGGGGGATCTGGCCATCCACTGCTGTGCGACCAGCCACCCCAAAATGTAGTGGCTCAAAACAACAACTTCTTAATATCTCCCACGGTTCTGGCGGTTGACTGGGCTCAGCTGGGTGGTTCTCTCTTGTTGCTCAGGCGGTCACAGTGGGATGACAGCTGAGGCTACAGTCATCTGACAGCTTGACTGGGTTGGATGTCCCAACGTGGCCCCTTGCCTTGAGTCTGGTGCCTCAGTGCTCCTGGCCCTTCTCCTCCACGTGACGCCCCCTCCCCTAAGGCCTCTCCCTGTGGGCTTCTCACAGGGTGGTCTCAGGGCAGTCACACTTCTCACAGGAAGGATGAGTTTGAAGAGGCAGGAAGCGAAGCCACCAGGCAGGCTAACAGCTATGCTTGATCGTGGCACAATGTCACTTCTGCCATGTTTTACTGGTCAAAGAAGGCAGAGGGCAGAGGGAGAAGGTTCTAGGCCCCACATAGCCATACACACACACCATGTTGAGAACATGTAACTAATCAGCCACCTGACACACAGAATCTCATTGAATCTCATGCAATCCTATGAGCTGTCCCTATTTACAGATAAGGAAATAACGGCTCAGAGACAGGAAGTCACTTGCTAAGGTCACACAAGCTTGTCAGTGTCAGGGTGGGACCCAGACCACACGTGTCTGGCCATCACATGCTCCTGTTTCCCCTGCGGGTCAAAGATCATGTCAGCCCTCTTGGTTGCCCAACTACTGTGTGTCAATCAGGCCCAGGTGAACATCTCTGTTCCAATCCAAACAAAAGGGTTTCCCACCACGCAGGCCACATCCCCTTCGTGGTGGGAGGAGGAGGAAGCAGAGAAAAAGGAAATCTCCCAGCAGCGGCTCTGGTCTTCCTAGCTAGCTGGACTGGTGCACACACTCTTTAGAAAAGTTTCACCTCTGATTTAGCATAACAAAACTTTTAATTTAGATGTTTTCATGTCTCTCTCCAAGTAAAAATAAGTTTAAAATAATGACTGTAATAAATGAAGGTAATTAATTGTAGTTTGTTCCTTTACTGTCTAGTCAGCTTAATTTTACCTTTTCAACTAATAATGAGAAAATAATTTTTGTGCTCGGAGGGTTAATGATATGTAACTGTGAGAACTGCTAATTGCATGTTGCAATCCATCCATCAACAACCCCATCTGTGCGACTTGATTATGTTTGCTAAATTATTGCTTTGAATTATCTTTCATAAAGCAACTTTCGTAATTAGCGGGGCTTTCGTCTTGCTCTTTTCTCTGTGCGCAAGGATATTCAAACTTTGGCCATTTCAAGCTGTCTCCATTAAGCCACCTTCTCCGGCTGTCTTTGTTTCCCTGAGCAGGGGAAATCAAAACTGTCCTTTAAGCAATCAAGGCAGAGAGAAGAGCTTCCTTGATTCACAGCAGGGCAAAATCACTTCCTCTGTGCCCCCTCCCACTGGTGCACGCACATACACACTGGGAAAAAAGACCCACATGTATATAATATGAAAAGATAAAAGACACCCAGCTTCTGTATATACCAGGGCTGGTGGAGCGAAATTCAGAAATGAACTTGAACATGGTGTATTTCAAGGAGAGGCCTGCGTCGGGGAGGAAGGAATGACGGGTGTGATGTTCGGCCCCGGTGTTTTACGGGCTAGTTTATGTGACTTGGGACGGTGTTGGCCCCAGGGAATACTTGCAGGAGGTGATTAATGCCCACTTGGGAATCCACAGCTCCAGCCCGGAGCCTGGCGCGTTGCGAGAGAGAAGCAGCATAAAGGATGAGCCCTCATTAAAAAAATTAAAACGAAAATCAAATGTGGATTATAAACGGCCTGTGCATGTGCAGCTTGTTCTGGATGAAGAAGATGCTTTTTATTAACACCTTCCTTCGGCAGTGTCTCTCCCCCGAGGCGCAGGGAGGGACACGCGGCCGCAGGGCGCAGTCAGTAGATCATGAGGAAAGCAGGGGTTTCGGGGACAAAATTCCAGACAAATGTAGTCTTTATGGTACTTTACAGGGAGGACGGAAAGCCCTCTTAAGAAAATTAACGAAGTTCCTTCAAGTTCCCCGGCTATTAAAACAGTGTCTATTCAACACGCAACATGGGTTTTCGAAACGCGAACTCAGCTGCGTCTTTTCTTTCAGCCCCACTAGGACTTTCTCTGCCCCGGTACTTGTTGAGCACCAACTGTGTGCCGGACACCGTGACTGCCTCCAAGCTGCTTAGTTCTTTGAATCCTTACTGTTAGCCTCCTTCGCCAGAGGGAAGCCAGAGTTCAGAGAGAGGTTGAGGAACATCCCCGAGGCCACACAGCTGGTTCAGGAGCAGGGCCGAGATTCCAACCAGGCCTGCCTGGGTCCCACGTGAACGAGCGTTCCACCAGGCTGCACTCGGGCTTCTCCTGATCCTCACCTGAACCCGACCTTTAACTCTTTCTCTGACTGAAAAGATGACATCAGTTCACGCCTGCCTCCTACAGGGAAAGAAAGCTCCGTTCTAAAAAGCGCTGAATGTCTAGTTAAGAAAGAGGCAGATTCCAGCCCAGCCATAGTAGAGGCCAAATAAATCTGTACTGGAGGTCACCGACAGTAAGAATAAAAAAATACCCAACACTTCTAATATGCAAAGCAGTATTCTAAGCACTTTATCAGTGTGAATTTTGTTCTTCCCCAATCATACCCTATGAAGTAAGTATAATTACTATCCCATTTTACAAATGAGGAAACAGAGGCACAGAGAGGTTAAGTAATTTGCCTATGGTCACACAGCCAGTAAATGGCAGAGGTGGGATTCAAACCCAGGCTGGTCCCAGCATCTGTGCTCTTCACTCCCCAGCAAGCTCTCTGTGTGCCAGACATCACATTAAACACTTTTTCTATCTCAGTTAATCCTCGAAATAACACAAAGAGATCTATGTCTTTATTCCCATTTAACAGATAGGGAAAATCAAGGCTCTAAGAGGCCAAGAGAAGCTCTGCTCACACCAACCCTAGCCAGGAACAGCTGAGAAAGCAACGCTCTCTACAAAACAGCTCAGTGCCTGTCTCTGGGCTGGGTGAAGGGAGCAGCTGCCAGAGAGCATGTGTGCTAAGCACCTCATGGGACCAGGGTCGGCAGATGGGAACTTCTTTTTTAAAAAAAAAAAAAGAAACACAAAGCCATGAAAACACATCCCCAACATTATTGGTCTTCTTTCTGGTTTTCTTTTCCTTCCCAGCCCAGGCAACTCACAACCAAATGAATCAATACTGCCCTGAATTTATACTTCCCTATAAATAAATAAGCATGTCAGTCAACTCAGTAATAAAATGAAGGGATGAAAAATATGGAAATCAGCGACATTTGTGTAAATCCGCTTATCGTTTACTTTAATATAGCCTTATGCACTTACGCGGTTCCAGAGACAGATTTAAAGTAACGCGGCACTTGGTGGACGACAGACTTCAAGTGTAGCCCCCACTGAGCTATGGGGAGGGCGAATCCTTCTGGGAACCCTCCTGAGCCCAGGGAAGCCCAAGAAGAACCCCCTCAAGATGGAACATTCAAGAAATGGCCTCTACTCCCACTCCTCTGACCCCTGTGATTCCAGTCACTTCCCAGCCTGTGGCAGCCAGGTAAGCAGACATTGTCCCAAACCTGGTTACAAAGTCAAGAAAAGGGGAGAAACGGGAGGTTCTACCCCATCACAGGGCTCCGGAAAGGCAAGAGAAATGATTTGCCAAGGACAGCTCAGCTGCTGCCACAGAAGCCAGGGCCCAGTGGGCTGGCAGGAAAGAACGAGGACAGCGCTGATTTTATACTCGAAGGGAGGGTCAGTACAGATTTCTGAGCAGGCTGGTAACGCTGGGACCTATCTGCAAGGCTGCCTTAGAGAAGCACAGCAGAGCAGAATGCCAAGGGAGAACAAAGGTCACCTGGTACAAACCTATGATTTTACAAGTGGGAAACCAAGCCTGGAAGGTGAGGTGGGTTTATTCAAGGTCACAGACCTTAGATGTAGCAGAGCCGGTATAAGGTTGGGCAAAGTTGATTCCACCGAACGTAAGAGAACCCATCCTCATCACTACCCCATAGGAACAGGACGCCAAAGGGAGGGGCAGCTGGGGCAGGGAAGCTTCTCCAGCGCTTCCGGAGGATGCTGGTTTCCTCTGGCAATGCTGGGGGGTACGAGGGGGAGCCAGGATCCTTTTCTGACATGCTGCGGGCCTTGGGTCTTACCTCGGCTTGGAAGCTTTTTAATACAGGAGCCACCATCTCTCTGATTTCCTGAAAAAGAGATCAGCGAAGAGTTCACCATGGTGCCAGGTGGGACACCCCTACGGCCCCTGCTTGCAGCTCACTGCTGTCCCTGGCTCAGCGTTTCCCGAGCATGTCCCATGGGACCTGCACTCCATGGGCTTTCACAAGGGACACACACACGGGGTGCCAAGCCAAATCAGACTGAGAAACATCAAGCCCAAGAGGTTTCTTTCCTGCAGGACTTTTTGGGGTCTTGCACGCTGGGAATTTTCGGAAGAGGGAGAGAATAAGCGGTGGCGTGATCTTTTATGCAAAGTATCTTTGAGTGGTCCTTCACGGGACACTCCTTGGAAGGGGGGCTGGAGAGGTGGCCCCAATTCTCCACAATCGGCTCTAAGTCATCAAAGTCCCTTCCTGAAAACCTTCCATCTTTCAAGGTTGCCTGGGCTCTGGGCTGCCTCCTTTGGGTGGCCTCTGCTACCGCACCCTGTGCCACCACACCAGCAGACTGCATTTCGCATTTTAGCAATGCCACTTGTGGACCTGACTCGCCTTGCTCACCAGAACGTGCAGTTTCTGCGACCTCGGCTGCCCTCCCCTTCAGCGCCCACCTCAGAAGAAGGGCTCTGCAAGTGTCTGATTAACCTCAGGATGTGGGCTGCCTTCAGAAGGAGGTTTGTCCTGGTCACCACAAGCCTCCCACTTCCAGATCCCAATTTCCTGACTTTCATAAATGACCTTGAGGCTCCCAGCCCCATGGGCTCCCCTGGCAAACTCCTATGAGTTCCTCTCTCTGGCATGCAAGAGGAAAGCCTTTTTTTCATTTCATTTCACTTTTTTGAGACAGGGTCTCAGTCTGTCACCTAGGCTGGAGTGTAGTAGTGTCATCATAACTCATCGCAACCTCAAACTCCTGGGCTCAAGCGATCCTCTGGCCTCGGCCTCCCTAAGTGTCAAGATTACAGGTGTGAGCCACTGCGCCCGGCTGGGAAGCCTTTTAGAACCATGTGCCCAAGATTCCAACCCTAATCCTCCAATTTCCTCTGAGATCCACTGGTAACTCTCCCAACCGCAACCAGCCACATCCACAAGAAACCCCCAGGGGAGGGGAGCTGAGGGGGCAAGTGAGAGGAGCAGGAAAGGAAGAGACGGGCTGGGGAACACACACGCTCGGGTAAAGAGGAAACCCTGAATTACGAAAGTAAGTCTGTGTTGCTTCTGCCCCTGGAAAAAGTCCCTCTTTGGGGCCCTGGGCACCCCTACTCACTGGGGATCTTCGGGAGGGACACGGGCGGTGTACGTGGACCTAGTGGACTTGATCACAAAGAGCCACAGGCGCACGGCTGAGCCGTGGAAAAGGAAACATATGAAAACCTAGGTCACAGGTTGTGAACTGAAATGCCCACCGGGCCAGGCAGGAGTGGACAGGAGGGAGGCAGGCTGGGAGACAGAAGCCCCCTCGAATGGGCTGTGCGTTCTGCTCTAGCTGACGCCTGAGCATGGGCAGTGTGGGTTGCAAGATCTACCAAATAGTCTCAAAAGATACCAGGAAATCCAATTTCAGGTAAAATCTTCTGCAATGCTAAATGTTGGCCCCTTACCGTCAACTCTGAAAGACTTTATGGACCAAATAACAAATCTATCAGCAAGAGACCTCTGGTCTAGGCTCAGGAGATGTTGGTACAAGATGGGACCTTAGAAACAATCTACCCATTCCCCTGAGTTTACGGAAGGGGAAACTGAGGCCCCAAGAGGAGCTGGACTGCACAACGTCATACAATAAGTGAGTGGCACAGCTGGAATTTGAACCCAGGTCACCAGACTCCCCAAAAAGGCTCTTCTCGTAAGCCCACACTCAAGTGAGCTTAGGGGATTCAAATCTGAGTGCCACTGGAAGGGTAAGAGTTTGAGGGGGCTTCAAGCTAATGCCAACCATGTTTAAAAGCCCACCGCCCTGATGCCTAAACTGCTGGGGGACGCTGAGCAAAGGCACCAGCCAGAGGACGCTCTTAAATAAAGCCTGGCGTGACTCTCTTATCAGGAGAGACTAGATCCAAAAATGAGATTTTTGGAGGCACAACTATAATAGGAATGGAAACTTATTCCTTCTAATTACATAATTGTATAATTATGCAGTATTAAAATTATGTAAGCTGAACTCCAAGGCTTAAAACCTGGCCTGGATTTCCCTTATCACCTGGGGGTTCCCGCGTGGCCTGGGGAGAAAGCTCGCTCGGCTAGGGGAGGGAGGACGAGACAGAGAGTCTGAGTTGACCAGAGAGGGGGCACGTGGGGCTGTGAGTACCCGGGGCCAATTCACCTCTGCTTCCTGGGGAACGGAGAGTCAGAGGTGCCCTCATTCTGGGGAGAAAAATTTGTTTTATAGACCAAGCCATGTTCTGTTCTAAAAGGGAAGGGAGGCGTCCTCAGCGCAACCTATGGCTTCTTAGCTCTTGGAGTTCACGCCAAAGACCTGGCTTGGCCTTCCTGAAGCCACAACACAGGAGACACTCCCCCATCTGAGATTCAAGCCTCTTTTCCACGCACAGGCTAACCCCTCAAACCTAAGCTTCCTTCTAGACTTGCTCTGTGGACAAATTCCAGCTAGATCCTAGTCCCCTCTCTTGCCTTGAAGATTCAGAGATATTTATGACTTGTACGAGAAGGATTTTGCAGGTCAGAGACTGAGGTTGACTCAAAGGTGCAACCCGTCTGTGCTCACGTGGTCTGCTTCCTGGCTGGGCCCACCCCTCCCCCATGGGCAAGACGGCGCAAGAGACCCCTGGTGATTCAGACAGGCAGAGTGTACCTGGTGGAAGCAATGTCTCCCATTTGAATGTCAAATCCTGCCCCATCCTCCTTCAAGATCCAGCACACCAGAGCAGATAAGGACAGATGCTAACCTTCTGCTGGCTGGAGGGAAACACAGCTCGCTTTGGGAGAGGTCTGGCCTTGGAGCCCTGTGACGTGTTTCCCACGACAGCTCTGATGTGCCGCATCCCTGCCGACATCCTATGGAGTCAGAGGGCTTTATTTCCCCTACTTGTGCTTATTCCCATCATCTTTCCCCTTAATTCAAGAAGCAACAGGGGGGCCTGAGAGAGAAGAGAAAGGAATTCACACATTCTCCCCCACACAGAACAGGAACGTGTCTGTTCCTGCCTGTTCCCGCCTGCTCCCCTGGGGACCTTTGCGTTGCTGGGGCCTGGTCATTCTCTGGACCACCCCGATGGCAGCCGGGAAAGACAAAGCTGGTTGCTGGAACCACACGGCAGAAGGGGAAAGGGAAGGACGAGGGCCTGCAAGATGGTGAGCGATGAGGAGCCGAAGACGGTGGCAGAGGGTGTACAGCAGCCACCGCGCAGACGCCAGTGGGAAGCAGGATAAAATCGAGAACTCTAGACCAGCTGTTTTTGCCACAAGGCCAAGCGCTGGACTTAGATAATATGCGTGTGTGTCGGGCAGGGCGAGATGGACATGTCACGGTGCCCTCAAAAACAGTGACTTTAATGGAGAAGCGTTCTGCCCTTCCTTTAGTTGGCACCACTGAGCGGCACTATACCAGGAAACATCAAAAGGTTGGGGGCTGTAATTTTTCTTTGGGGCTAATTAGCTTTTTTCTTGTTAGTCACTTATGTCTACAGTTTGCAAAATATAGCTTGAACAGAGAAAAATCTGCATTCCTACTGAGTTAATTCTATAACAGCAAATATACTGTACCTCAGGTACATTTTTCTTAAATTCCCGGCGGAGTTCAATTAAATGTTTATGAGAATGTTCACTCTCCTCCTGCCGCGCGGACAGCTCGGAAGCGACGGAATTAAGCTCCTTCTGGAACAATAAAAAAGAGAGAGAGAGAGAAAAGGATTTTTTTCCTCTTTTTCCTTTTTAATCATCGTTCAAAACAGCATTCTGAACAAGTTTTCTTAACTTACAAAGCTGAGAAAAGACAGGATATTGACTCCTGGCACAGATGAATAATTTACAAAACTAGAGATGCTACCAAAAAAAGTCCAGGACAGCTTTTTTGCTCATCGGAAGTCGGGCCAGATCAATATTCTCCTATACAAAGTTAGGTGGAGTTGTTTTTTTTTTTTTTTTTCATCTCTTCCCCGCCCCCTGCCCCACCTCTTAAATTTCCAAAGGAGTGATGGCATAAGCTTGTCAGTAACTGTAGAAAACATCTCCAAACCGTGTCAAAATAGTAAAGTGCGGCATATTGTATGGGCATATTATAGCGTAAGAAAGTGCTGTCGACAGCTTTCATATATCAGAGGTGGGAACTGTTCCAACTATGACTTACTTACACTTAAAGGTTCATAAATACGCCTTTTAAGATATAGATGGCTTTTTAATTTCAGTAGATTTTGGAAAAATGAAGGTGCCAATAAGAAGCAAGCTGACCTTTTGTGTATCCTGCAGTAAATCATTTAAGGTTCACTTCAAGTATAAGAAATACCTCATTGACGACTCCAGGATTCAGAAGAAATGGATTGGAAGGCGCTCTGCCTGCCTGTGTGCAAGGAAGGCGGCAGACCAGGTTTTTACACGACGTACCAGCGAGGGGGAAAAGAGAGAGGGAAGGCAGGGGGGATGCGCCAGCTCGCACGCACGTAACAGACAATGTCTGATGGTCGTCGTACACATATAGTTGATCACCCCTCTCGAAGCTTTCTTCACTTTAACGGTGGCAGTTTCACACAGAGAGTACAATTTACCATGAGTTGTCATAGATTTCATTTGCATAATTCAAGAAATGCTCTGTTTATGTGGTCTGCTGCTTTCCTGCACCATCTCGAGATGGGCTTTTTTTCTGGACCATAACTCGAGGAGCATTTCTGTATATATCACCCGATTATATTTGCAGCAATCAAGCCCCATAATTTCCTAAATCTGGTGATGCAATAAATTTCTGCAATCAGATTTATTAAAAACACACATGCAGATGCGGGAGTGTATTTCTAGGGTGAACTCTTTAATCTAACATATGTATGCTGAGGCCCAGCGCCGCGCTGAAAGACCCCATTTGTCATCGCTAATACACATTCGTCTTGCACACACAATGAAACACTTTTACCATTAGATAATGAAATAAAAGTACTATTAACCCGCTGCAAATCCTTTTCCCTCTAAGAGACCAAATGCATGGTAATTGTCTTGTGTCACATCTGAGAGTCGGTAAATTTGCTCAATAGCAGTTCACCATAGCACCGTAAACCTGGGACCCCAAACCTGGGACAAGTGTCTCTGGCTTATGGGCCCTTTTCGAGAAATCCAGGAAAGAATTTCTATTTCTGGAGAAATACCTAACCTCTTCAGAGAATCGAGACCAGAAGGGAGAAGGCAGAGGCATCAAAGTAGCTCATTCAAACAGAGGCCAGGGAGCCGGCGCTCTCCAGGGTGCTGAAATCCGTTCTCGCCGCCGCAGAGGGGTACTCCCACTCAGAGGAGCGGTGGGGCTTCTAGTCTAAAAGTCCCATGGAATTTTGAGCCAGGTAAGGAACAAGGCATCACGAGAAAAGAAAAAAAGAGGAGATTTTGGCTTATTATTATTTAAAACTAATTGTGGTTTCCAATAAAGAAACCACAATTGACCATAACTAAAATAGCGAGCTACGACTAGGGAGAGTTCGGTGTTTGCAGAAATAGACAAAGGTAGACAAAACCTAGCCAGTTGGCGCGGCCAGGTGGACAGAATCTCACTTGGCAGGAGACAGAACGGGAATGCCATGGTCAATCTGAGTGGTAGTGGAGTGCTCACAGTTTTTCTTAGTTTTTCTCATCTCTGTTGAAGACAAAGATGTGCTTTTTTACATTGCTGTAGGACAAACAGAACTGGGACTTGGGTAATCATTCAGTTTTGGATTATCATGTGTTGGACACTATATTCTTATCTCGGGGACATTGTCTCCCCACACCACAGCAACCAATATACCTCATGGGGGCTGGACTTTGACTCCTCACTAAAAACATCCAACCCAGGTTCTGAAAGGAAATCACACAGCAGGGTAAGCCCAACTGCCTGATGTACTGTACCAGATGATTATGCCCAGCTCCCTCCACCGGCACCGCACAGGCGCTTGTGGGGGCAAATCACTGTCAGATGTGATGTAAGACAATTACCGTGCATTTCGTCTCTTAGAGGGAAATGGGTTTCTGCTGTGTCTATACTGCAGTGAGGGCAGAGCCAGGCAAGGCAGGGGGACACGAGTGTGCCCCCAGCCCTGGTCCCACTGCAAGCCCAGCCTTTGATCTCTTTCCTGCTTAGCCACTGAGAAGCTGATGACGTCACCGATACTCACGTTCTTCTCAACTTTGCCTAAATCTATGCTCATCCTTCAACCCTGAATTCTTGCTACATTTCTACGGAAAACACACTAACACCAATAATAATACTAGTAAATAATAACCATAACTACCATTTATGGAGTGCTTGCATGTGCCAGGCACTAGGCTAAGCTCCTAACATATATCATCCCATGGAACAAACACATTAATGTGTCTGTAAGGTGATTCAAGCAGGGACTCAGAGATAAATTATAGTCAATTCTAATAATCGAGGTGTGGACTATCTCCTTGGTGGATTATCAAGGCAAATTTTTAATGCCCTGCTCTCCAGCAGGGTTCTGCTCCATTTCCTTATTAGTTGGGGGGTGTTCAGGGAGCTTGTTTTAAATGATATAAATGTGTAAAGCATCAAGCACAGTACCAAGTGTTCAATAAACATGGACTGATATTAATCTTATATTTAGATAAACAGAGAGCTCAGAAAACACCCCACCAGATCAATGATTCCAAGAATTCCGGATTTCACAAGTCAGTAAAAATTTTACTTAAAAAAGACTGACAGATAATTGTCAAATATTACTGTATCAAGCAAAGGCATTAAAAACCACTCCCTCCCGCCCTAAAAGAAAGGATATCTGAGCATTAACAAAGCAAGTGGGGCAATGATCACATCAACAAGGGTCTTTTAAAATAAACACATCTAAAATTAAAAAGCTCATGGCACAATATTTATTTGAAGGAACAGCAAAAAAATTTTGTCATAAACAATCACGGGTCTGAAGTCGAGTTTTAGAAACTCGTGTCCAAGCCACCACACACGCAGCTCGCAGGGCCTCCCCTTTGATAATTAGGCAGAAGTCAGCATCCTCTCCCACCTGGCCCCTGGGCCCCTAGCCCTGGGGGAGTGGTGATTAACACAGCCCCAGACTTTGGGCCAGGCAGGGAGGAGACTCATCTGATTAACCGGCCATCAGGAGCAGACAGACAGCCCGGAGCCCGGCGCAGACCATTCAAATAATGATCATCATAAACAGCCCATTTGCAACTAAAAAGAAATAATTTTAATGAGCTTGAAGCAGATGATAGATGCAGCTGAGGCTCGGGCCAATGTGCAGGGAGAAAGGAAGCTGGGGCTGAGCGGTACCCAAGACCAGCGCTGTAGGAAGAAGCTGGGGGCTGGGAAAGGAAGGGGCTGTTCTGATGGCATCTGCAGGCCTCACTGGAAATGCCCACCATCCTGCGAGTGCCCCTAGCTCCAAGAGGGTCTGCCGTCACTGTGCTGGCCAATCCTGGGACTTAGACCTCCAAGACACTCAGAACCTATGTGCCAGAAGGAATCCTGAAGGTCGCCCAGGTCATTGCTCTTCAAATTTTGACCATACAAGTTCCTCTGCATGAATTCTGTTGTATTGAAACTTATTATTTATCTTCAAATTGACCCCCATTGTTTTCTTTTTGATTGAGAGAGGCATAGCTTTAAGTTTAATGTTAACCTTAATGAATTTTTATACCCAAGTAACCGCTGCCCACATCAAGATATCGAATGTTCACACTCCAAGTACCTGAGAGAGCTCCCTTGTGTCCCCTCCTGGCCAGACCCCCTAAAAGTAACCATTATTCTAGGCCTAGCATCATAGATAAAATTTGCCTGTTTTTGACCTTCATATAATGTCTCCCCGCTTTTTTAACCTAAATAAGTATATTTGAAAAGGACACTTTGTTTTTTATCACTAGAGAATCAGATGCCATAAACAGATAGCAGCCATTAAAATAAAAGTACAATGGAAACATAGCATGGCTGTCTGATTTTGTTATAAAAGGCCAGTAAGTGCCAGAGGGGTGTTAAAGGGAACGTAGTACCCAACAGAGACTTTCTGCTTGTTGGAATGAGAAGGGATGACAGAGAACTGAGAAGGGACAGCTGCTCCTCATGACCCCAGTCGATTCCTTCTAACACCAGGTCTACTTACTGCTTTCAATCTCATGTCCCATCAGTGGCCATGTGCCCCGCACTTTAGCAAACACTCATCATACCCGAGTCTCCAGCCATTCGTTCCTTCATTCTCTGTTGCCCAGGCTGGAGGGCAGTGGCACAATTCCAGCCCACTGTAACCTCAATCCTCCCACCTCAGCCTCCCCAGTAGCTGGAATTACAGGCACGTGTCACCACATCTGGCTTCTCCCGTTTTAAAGATGAGGAAACAGACACAGACAGCTTTGGGTACCTGCCCATGTCGCACACCTGGTCTAAGAGGCTGGACTTCCTCAGAGAGGATGGTGGGTCCTGGCTAGAGACGGAAAACCATTGGTTATCTATGGAGAGGCCAGCTGAGCGTTCTCGATTTACCGGAGTTTCTCCAACCAGACGTGACAGGGAATCTTATAAGAATACTCAGTTTTTAGAGCAATTTCAGACATGATCCTCGAGGGTCAACTGTATACAAGGCTTTGAGCTAGATGTTGCGTTCTTATCAGGGAAACGCACGTAAGCCACAACCTGAGCACGTGAGCTCTCCCCTGTACGTGAGCGCCCTCTTCTCGGCTCCAGACGCTCCCCCATCGGATGTATCCTAATACCAACTCTGAGAAGAGACCTTCCAAAAGAGTTGCAGCGACTGCTGGGGGCAGGGGTTAAGGAAGTGAGGGCCTCAGGTGTTCCCAGGCTTTGAAGGGATTCCACGAAGTGAAACCGTCTCTTCCTCAGTATATCCCTCCCTGGCTCAAAAATGGCCTGTGGCTCCCCGCTGGCCTGGAACAACCTGCTCACCCTTAGGGGTCACTGGGCCCCTGCTGGCCTCTCCTGTCACCCCCACTCCTTGTCTCCTTCCCAGCCAGACTGAATTCCCCACAGGAATCCAAATGCGCCAGCGTCTCCCAAGTCCATGGCTCCGCAGACTCCTTCCCCTCAACCCAGACGATCTCATTCTGTCTTCGTGGCATGGTCTTACTCATCCTTCATGTCCCAGCTTAAAAGTCTCCTCTTCCAGAAAGGCTTCCTGGACACCCCCGAGGTCTAGGTGTCTTCTTTGTCCCTGTTAACTCTTTCTGATATTTGCCACCAGATTTTATTTTTCAAAGCCCTAGAAACTTTTCTTCAAATGAAATCTTACACAGAAGATTCTTATAGGAAAAAAGAGCTCAATTAACATTTACTGAGCACATATTAGTATCTGTGTGCTCATATTTATTGAGTACACTCTAAGTACCTTATGTATATTACCTCCTGTAAGGATATGTATATAAAGTGACAGTCGAGATTCCAGGCCAGGTCTCAAAAACCGAGAAGAGCAGTGATTATGACTTCTAATACAATCACTACCCGCCCCCACCAAGGTAAACATGAGCTCTGAGATGTTGAGCCTCATCTATCCAGCTGCCCACCTACCCACCTATCCAAGCACTCCTGGTCTCTGGTGTGCCAGGCACCAGATAAGGGGGGATGGCAATGCTGAACTAGACACAGTCTGGATCCTCCAAGAGCTCAGAAACCAAAGCAGACAGTGAGGGCATCAATAATTTTGGTAAAAAGTGCCAAAGGCCATCATGCCAAGGCATTGCCTCATTGCAGGCCTGGAGGAGTGAAACCCTAACATGTTTTCTGTACTGCCTTCAGGCAGGTATGGAAACTGATTGGGCAAGGGAGAGGCAGAGTTTTAATTAAATCACCGTGGTCCCCACCTTCGGCAAGGGCTGCCAGTAGGTACCGAGGTGCTACCCAGGCTCGACGTCCTTTATCCAACATCCATCCAATCACCCAGCCAACCCTCCATTTATCCATTTGTCCAATCATCCATCTACCCAACCGACCAACCCTCCATTTACCTAACTGGTCATCCATCTTCCAAAGGATCATCCATTCATCTGTTCTTCCAGCTGATCATCCAGCACCCATCTACCCATCACTCAGCCAATCATCCCTCCACCATCTGTCCCCATTCCGTCATCCACCCCCAATTATGGCCCCACGCCTATGCCAGGCACAGTGCTAGGAACCGGTATGCAGAAACGCCTGACACGGTCCTGTCCTTGAGGAGTTCACAGTGCAGTGAAGAGACAGATCAGTTCTTACACTGTGTGTCTAAACATACCACGAGAAGTACGAACGAAGTGTGACGGGAACACAGAGAGCAAGGTGACTGACTGACTGGGGGAAAGAGTCACCAAGGTGGGAACATCTGACCTGGGTCTGGAAGGCTGCGGAGTTTGTCAGATAACAAAGCCAAGCAACCCAGGCAGAGGGATGAAAATACTGCGAAATCCCCTAACTGGTCTCCCTGTTCTTCAGTTTTCTTCTCCTTAACATGTATTACTATCAAACACACTGTGTGTTTACTTATTTACTAGACTGAAAACTCCTTGAGAGCAAGACAGAGATTTTGCTCTTCCCCCTTTATCATACCCTCAGTGCCTAGAACAGTTATTGTCACACCGTAGGTACTCTAGAAACGCTTGGCAGGTGAATGAACAAATGAATGAATGAATGCTATGTGCCAAGGCCAGAGGTCCTGGTCTGTCAGGGCAACAGTGACATGGTTCACAGACCACTGATGATCTGCATTCAAACCCTGGCTTTGACACCTCACTAACGGCATGACCTTCAGACAAGTGGCTTGACCTCAGTTTCAGTGCGTGCAGAATGGGGATAAAATTCCATGTCTGTAGGGTTACTGCGAGGCCCTCTGGAGAATCGGACTGCAGTAGGTGAAGTGCCTGGCATGGTGTCCAGGGTCTTCAGAGTGTTGTCAACCTCCAATGGAAAGGCAGTCCCTCAGGGGTGGCGACGGTGTCTCTCTCGTCCACAGCGTATCCAGGGGTCTAGCTCAGTGCCTGATGCGCAGCAGGCATTCAATCAATATTTGTGGAATTGTGGCAGGAGCAAGGTGGGGCTGCCTTTGTGGGAGCCAATGTCTCATTCTACATCTGGGGTCCACGGAGCTATTCAGGACTTTGCTGTCAGAGTCCCAGGCAAACACTGAGGAGGGTTTCAGGGGATGGTCAGAGCACAGGGACCTATTCTGTCTGCTGTGGGGCAGGCTGGGAGTGTCGCCTTCAGAGGGGCCTCAGAAGGTTGGCTCTGGGGGATGACCTGGCACATGCTGGCCTGCCACGAACAAGGAGACAAGACAAGACGGATGGCTCCGCAGCCCGTCGAGATGGATAACTGAGCCGCGGCTGAGAGACAGCCTGGGTTACCAGAGCCATCCATCACTCCCTGCGCCGTATGTAAATTTCAGATGCCAAGATGTATTGGGCCAATTATCCGAGGCCGGGGCAAGGGGCGGCGCCTCCGAGAAACAGTTCTCAGCCAAGCTGGCTTCCCTGTGTTCCATCAGCGCGGCCCAGTGACGGACAGGTCAGGCCTGGGTGTACGCAGAAGGGCTGCTGGCCACTTCCTGGCACACTTCCAGTGCAGCGAGGATAACGGGGTAATAACCGTGCCAAGGAAGCCCACTATGTGCTAGGTCCACAACTTTGGGCACACAGTTCATTTATTTCTCCCAGTGGTGCCTGGAGTGTAGTGGATTCTCTGGAAACATCTGTCGAGGGAGCCAATGAACAGTCCTGTGATGCAGGTACCATTTTACATGCAGCACCTGCAGGGAGGGAGACAAAGTCACTCGCTCCAAGTCACACAGCTAGGAAGTGGCATGAGGGAGACATGAACCTAGAACTTTCTGGGTCTTTTTTCTGGGTTGTTTCCTTGGAGCTCCTCTCCAGATGCCGACAGGGCACCCTTTCCTCGCCTGTCCTTGACAAGGTTTTAGGCTGCAGACCAGGAACATGGCTGGGCCTGGTCCGTCTGTCTCTCCATTTGTTTGTCCATCTGTCCATCCATCCACTCACTTCTTCCTTCAATGACTAATTTTTAGGTGCCTACAATGTTGCCAGGGACAAGACAGACCCAGGTCCTCCCCGTATGGAGCATTTGGTCACGCAGGGGGCACAGAATTAAAACTGCAGGTGGGCGTGGTGGTGCACTCCTGTGGTCCCAGGTACTCAGGAGGCTGAGGCAGGAGGGTTGTTTGAGCCCAGGAGTTTGAGGTCAGCCTGGGTGACATAACAAAACCCTGTCTCTCAAATAAATAAATAAAACAAATCGTGGTACATCAAGTGCTCCTGGCGGTTCCTGCAGTTCTGGCTTTCAGAAAAACCAGGCAGCAATTTTCTTTTAGTTTGAGGCAGGCTGAGCGCCAGCACTGGAAAGGCAGACCGGGTTCGAGTCCCACTGTTCTTGCGTATCAGCGCTGTGAGCCTGGGCAGACCCTGGGCCACTCTGTATCCACGCTTCACTGCTGTAAAACAGGGTCATGGCGTCATGTCCCTGTGGGGGTGCCAGCTGGAGAGGAGGCTGGTGGCCTGCAGGGAGTCTTGGCTGCAGGAGGTACTTGGGGAGGGCTGGGTGCCCCGGGGCCAATGCTGGCACTTGGGCTGGGGCTGCTAACAGCCCTGAGGTTGAGGGAGGGGGGCAGCCACCTTCTTTGCCCTGGGTGTCGGGCTGACATAAATCAGCAAATCTCATCAGCTTGATCCAACAATTTCTCATCCTCTCTACTGTTGCTACCCTGGGCCAGGCCACTGTCATCACTCGCCTGGGTGACCGCAGGAGCCTCCTCCCTGGGCTCCCTGCTGCCACCCTCACTTCCCAAAGCCCCCTTCCCTCACGGCAGCCACAGGGATCCTGTTAACTGAAGGCATGTCCTACATCTTCGTGGCACAAAACCCTTCCATGGGTCCCATCTGAATCAGAGTCAAGGCCCCATGTGAACCACCTTGGGCCTCACTTCCTCCGACACCCCCAGCTCATTCTGCTCCAGCCACACGGGGGCCTTGCTGGCTCTTGAACGCACCAAGCACATTTCTGCCCCAGAACCTTTGCACAGGCTGTTCCCTCTGCCTGCAGTGCTGCTTTTTCAGAATTCTACATGGGTCTTTCCTCGTCTCCTCAGGGTCTCTATTCTTCTACCACCTTCTCCCAGAAGCCCATCCCACCATCCTATTTAAAATAGCGAGCAATTCCTTTCTCCCTCTCCTGGCCCCTGCTTACTTTTCTCCCTAGCACTTACCGTCGACACATTTACGTGGCCACTTTTCTGACTGTTTACTGTCTATTTCCACTGCCCGCCCCCCTCCAACGTCAGCTCCATGAGGATAGGAACTTTATCTGTCTGGGTCACTGCTGTATCCTGAGGCTTAGAATATACTAGGTGCTCGATACTTGCCGAATGAATGAATGTCTGAATAAATGAACAAATGAATGATAGCCTGGCCAACTCCAGGTCCCCTGTCATGGCAGTTGCCCCCACTACAGTGCCGGGCCCCACTTCCAGCAACCCCCGCCTCCCTCCCAAGCATCAGGCAGGAAAACAAGCCTGCTCCTGCCGCAGGCGGGACCTGGAGGTGGCTGTCCTTGCGAGAGGGTGCCAATCAAACACCTAATTATCTCGCCGGAAAGCCCCGAAAACTGGAGCCACATCTGATCACTTCCTCCTGCCCTTGATTGCTGATTTATATTCCAGAGTTCTCAGAATTTAAAACCTCGTGGGCACCAGGAAAACAAAGTAGGTCCCACTCTTGATGGGTATCAGGTGAGGGGCCAGGCAGGGACCCTTCATTCCCCTCTAAGGGCTGACACATCTGGTCTGACTGGGTGAGCTGCCAAAACTGGGGGTGGGGAAAGAGATCACATGAAACAATCATTTACTAACTCATTCATTCGTCAAGTGTTCACTGAGCACCTACTATGTGCCAGGCACTTGCTAAGGGCCACATTACAGCAACCAAGTGCTGACCACAGGAGGGCACTTGTCGTACTTTGGCCCACCTCATCTTCTGGGAGGTCTGTGCTCCTAATAACAAACCCCTTCCACAGCTGGAGAAATGAGTCTTTGAGAGATTATGGTCAGGCAAAAGTAAGGCTGTGAACCCTGGGGTTCCCTGTCCTCCAAACCACCACGTCAGCTCTGAAGTGTAGAGTCTGCACCACCGTCGACATTTTCCTCCAGTTCATCTCCCTGAGCAGCCTCTGTTTTGAAGTTGGGGGGGATGTGGGGTTGGCAATAAGGTCTGTGGGAACCCCAGGAAAAATTCACTTGTGTACGGGGCTAAGAGGGTGACAGGTACACCATCCAGGTAGGGAAGAAAGCATTTATGGAGTGTCTGCTGGGTGGGGTTCCACGAGCTTTGCGCAGCTCACTGTCGCAGACGCGCAGGCGTTGTTGTAAGGAAAGCACAGCAGGAGAGAGCCGCATCTAGCAGAACAGGGGCAGCCATCTGGGGGAAGGCACGGGGGGAGGAGGGACCTGTGGGCACGGTGTGGGGGCTGGAAAATCCGGGCTGTGTTGGAGGATGGCAGGGCACCTGGGTGCATCCTAAGGCCTTGTGGGGACTGGGTTGGAAAGTCGTGGGACCCAGGCAAGAAGCAAGTGGAAGCCGGAGGAGACTGCTGAGCAGAGGGGGAGCCCCTGCTTCTGGGCAGGTACAGGAAGTCACGTGGGCAGCAGACTGAGCCTGGAGGCTGGGAGGGGCAGACATACCGTCTCTGCTACCGGCCAGGTGGCTGAGGGTGAGTGGGGGCCTCAGGCAGGAGAGGGCAGTGACAGACTTTAGGGACCCACTGGAAAGGAACCAAGGCCACTTGGCAATTGGAGCTCCAGCCAGGCAAGGTTGAAGGTAAGACTGAGAGAGAAGGCCCTGAAATGGGGGCCTGATATTTAGGGCCTGGGAGAATGACTTAGATGCCAATCCATGCATATTTTGGGGCCATATTTTTCACGTGTAAACCTCAGCTGGGGATCTGTCAGGTGGGTCCCGCTGGGCCTGGCCTGGCTGGCTCAGCTGACCCTCATTCATTCCACACCCACCTCAGGGGACTCCAGGCTGGCCTGAGCCACGGCCACATGGCTGCTGAGATGCAGCCGTTGTTCAAGGACAGGGGAGCCGTCTCTGCCCTCACACAAAACAGGCCACTGTGTCTCAGCTTAGTTGTCCCGGGTCACAGACTTGGGAAGCAACAAGGCTGGGACTTGAATCTGGGTCGTCTTAGCTCCAGAGCCCATTCACTCTCCTCTAGCGACTCAACAGCATACCCCAGCCTAAACCTCCCCACGACTTCCAACACTTCCTTCTCCTCCCTGAGGCTCCTCCCTGAGGCAGAGAGAGCCGTCTAGACCTGAGACTCCTGGGCCCATGCAGCTCCCAATCCCAGCTGTCTACGATTAACAGAGTTGAACTCTGATCAATCCTCAGATTCTTTGAGGGCCTAGAACATACGGAGCAGTGATCTTTAACTTCTATTAATAGTACAGCACTGTCTGACATGATAGCCACCAGCTTCCTGTGGTTATTTAAATTTAGTACATCTACATTAACTTCAGTGAAATACAATCACAGATTCAGGTCCTCGGTTGCACGAGCCATATTTCAAGTGCTCGGGGTCATACTGGACGACTCAATTTACATCATCTACATGATCGCGGAAGTCCTGCGGGACACAGCACTGCGTTACAACGTCTAAGGATGTGCGGCTTTATGTCACCACCTCCACCTGCCATTTATTTCTTCAAGCTCCAACGGCTCCCAGAATTCCCAGCCCAAACCCTGACTGAAGCCAGGGACCCAAAACACATACTCGCATTTCAAGGAAGACAATACTGAGACCATATGCTGCTAGCGGGAATACAAACTGGTATAGCCATTTTGGAAAACAGTATGGCAGTTTCCTAATAAGTCAGACACAAATCTGCCTTATGACCCAGCAATTCCACTGCTCCACACAAGAGAATTGAAAACATATATTCGCGTGAAGGTCTGCACACAAATGTTCACAGCAGCACTATTCACTATGGCCAAAAAGTACAAACAACTCAATGTCCGTCAACTGATGAATGGATGAAATGTGGTCTATCCACACAAGGGAGTATTATTTAGCAATAAAAAGAACAAAATATTCATATATGTTACAACACGGGTGAACCTTGGAAACATTATACTAAGTGAAAGAGGCCAACACAAAAGCCCACGGATGACATGACCTCATTTATATGAAATGACTAGAAAAAGCAAATCTATAGATATAGCTAATAGATTCGTGGTTTCCTGGGGCTGGGAATGGGACCAGTGACTAAAAATGGACAGAAAAGATCTTTTTGGGGTGATATAAAAGTTGTAAAACTAGATTGTGGTGATGGTTACACAACTCCATAAGTATAGTGAAAATCATTGCATTGGGCACGTACGATAGGCGAATTTTTTAGCATGTAAGTTAAGCCTCAATAAAGCTGTATTTTTAAAAAAACTCACGAGAAATCTGGAGGTAGGGGAAGCTACGCTCAACAGTCACGCATCTGCGTAACGCTCCTGCTTTCCTGTCAGAGCCTTCTTTGCCTCTGCTTCGGACTGTCACGGCAACAACGAACACCACGGACAAGTCCCTGGCACCAGGCTCCGTGTCCGGCATTTTACCGGAGGCGGTTCCTGGAATCCCCATCTCACAGGTGGCAAACCTGCAGGCTCAGAGAAGGTATCAACACTTTCCTGCATCAGGGACACAGAAGTGGTGGAACCAGGGTTTGAACGCGTGTCTGTCTGTCCTGCCTCTCGCAGTCCCCAGGACGCTGCACCCCGTTCTCCCCGCGACGCTGGCGGAAGCTCAGAAGAACAAATCCCATTCTGTGCCCTTGAGAGCTGAAGGCTGGTGCCCAGTGACATCCCGCTGGCCGAGACCCATGGGGTCAGTTTCAGATGATTTCTATTCTAAAGCACTGTTTTGTGGGTTTTCTGTCCCCTAGGGGTTTATAAACTCTGTCTTTTCCGTACCAGGTTGAAACTTAGAATACAGGTTGTCAGCCAACATACCAGGCATTTTTCTAAAAATAACCCAAATTGGTTAAGCCATTTTTAACTGATGGAACAGTCAGGGGAGGGGAGAAAAAGATGTTGGGCAGGAGAGGGGAGGAGGGATTTAAAGGTGGCTTCAGATGCTCCTTTTTGAATGGCTTCAAACAAAATATAAAAAGGGCCTTGTTTGCATGGGACCAAGGTGGACCAGTGGTCACAGGTTCTGGCGGGTTGTGGGGCTGTATGTGACTTTCTCTGGTGCTTTAGGTCTCAGACTGGCTGCTCGAGGGGTGGGTGTTTGGACACCCCTATGTGTGGGTCTCTAGAACATTCCCGTGGGTGGGTGGGGAGGAGAGGACAGAGGGAGACGGGATGAGGAGGAGGAGGAAGGGGGCAGGACTTTTTTCTGATGGCCACCGGATGGTTCAGGAGCTGGATGGCTGGGGGTCCTCACGAAACGGACCTGCCCATTAAGTTAGACTCTCGTGTGAACGTGCACTCGTGCAAATACGCTTTAAGCACTCCCCAGGCGCTGGGTACATCAGGGAAAGAGCGGCTTGTTCCCAGCTTACCCCTGGGGGCTTCAGGTGAAGGCAGGGGCCCAGCAGGTGACACCCTGGAATAAAGGGATGGAGCGGGGCCGTGGTGAGTAAGAGGTAAGTGTCCTCAATGCTCAGCTCTGGCTGACTGGTGCCACGTGGGATTGTGAGCCTAGCAGAGTCAGAGGGTCTAGTTCTCCAGAAAAGCCCCAAATCCAGATATTTTTTGATGTGAAACTCTCCCAAATTGTAATTGTTGGCAACAAGTTCAGAAAAGATTTTAACAATGCAGTCTGTGCCAAACAAAACAGACTTACTGGGGGATCTGGACCCGGCTGCCAGTTTGCAAACTCAGGTTTAGCTTGTTAATTACACGGGATGGAGAGAGGCTTATTTACAGTGTGCTTCCACATGCGTGGTCCTGGCCTCCGAGAACCCCACAAGGCGCTGTTATTATTCCCTTTGTACCGAGGAGCACGCTGAGGCACAGAGAGGTGAAGTCACTTGCCTAAGGTCGTACAGCTGAGGTGGCAGAGCTGCATTCGAGCCGGGGAGTCTGGCTCCAGAGACTCGCTTTAACCACAAGGCAACTGCAAGTCAGGTGGCCACTGGTGTGATACGTCCACATATCCCGTGGGATCAGAGACCCCAGGGATGTGGGGGTCCTTGACACTGTCCAGATTCCCTGCCTTCTATAAACCTGTCACCCAGCAAGGCTGGGAGGCGCCCAAGGTGAGAGCGACATCCAGAATATGGGTTTCTCTCGCTGTCCGTCCATCCTGGGACTGCCACAGCCCCAGCTGGTCCTCGAGGGTCTTTAGAAGAATTGGCACTGCTTCCCAGGGGGGCACCCACCTGCCCGTGCCCTCCACCAGTCAGAGCCAACTCCCTCTGACCTTGGCACTTCATCAGGAGGCAGAGGCCAAGCCGCAAGGCAGGGCTGACCGCTGCTGCCCACCGCCTGCTCCCGTCCTCCGCGCAGCATGAGGTCCCCAGGCCTGGCTGGCTGGCCCATCCCCCCCACACCTCCAGAGCCTTCCTCCCTGGATCCCAAACAAGGGGCCTGTTCACGGCGCAGCACTCATTACCATTTCCATCCGCCTTTATCCAACAGATGTGCAGGCCGGCGCTACAATTACAATAACGGGGGAGAAAATAGAAAAATTTTGGAATTTGTTCTCCAAAGATATTCAAATTAGTTAATCAAGGGGCTTATTATTACTTCTCCTCTCCCCCACCCCAACAGCTATCCATGAGGATAATTGATCAGCTGCTAATAACTGATTACACTTCACAAGTGTTTTCTTATGCCCATTACCAGTGTGTTTAAAGACATTCTGTAAAGTTCTAATTATTTCAAATTGTTTCGCTGTAGAAAACACCATGGAACAGTCAGCCGTTAGCTGCGCCAGCAATGCCTGGGCCGGGTCAAAGGGTGTCTGGAGGGCCCTGGGGCGCGGTCAGGCAGCTGGGATGTGGGTGACACCTGGATTCCCGAGTCTCTCCTCCCCTCCTTGAACCCATTCTCCCCCAGGATGCTGTCCCCAACCCCATCCCTTAAAGACGAGCCAGGTCCAAACTCCTTAGCTCACACTCCATTTCTTTCTTCCTTTCCTCATTCATTTATTCATCGAACACAGCAGTTCTCAAACTTTTTTGTCGTGGGATCCTTTGACACACTTAAAAATGACTGAGGACCCCAAAGAGCTCTGTCTATGTAGGTCACAGCGATCAATGTTTACCCTATTCAAAATTAAAACTGAGAAATCTTTAAAGGACAGGAGTACACAAGCACACACCTCGTCAGCTACCCGAACAATGACATCACCACATCTCTCGTAGCTGCTGGCAAACTTCACCTGCGTTCATGAGAAAACATGAGTGAAAAGGGAAAACAGCAGCTTGGCACTGTGATGGAAGTAATTTGACCTTTCGGACGTCCCTAAAAAGGGCTTGGGACACCCAGGGGTCACTGGCCCACATCCCAAGAACCGCTGACTTAATCTGTACTTACTGGGTCCCTCTCTGTGCCTGACCCTGTGTGGGACGGGAGGATGAGCCAGACGGACACGTTCCCCCTTCCCCGGTTCTTGCCAGGGAAGAGATCAGGCAGTGGGGGTCGCCCTCCCGTGGGTGGCCTCACCTGACCATCACCTGGTGTGTGAACCCGGGAGATCAAAGGGCTGCCCAGCAGCAGGGCTGGGTTCAAACCCTGCCTCAGCCGTCTCCTCACTGCTGATCCTTGGGCTTCACGTGTGCGAGCCTGTCGCTGGCAGTCATGGGTACTGGGGGAACCAAATGAGGTGGTCTACAAAGCCCCCACCAGAGAGCTGGCAGGTAGCAAGTGCTCCACGAACTCCAGCCTTTACCATCTGCCTCCTGAGAGACTGGCCCCGCTCGCCACAGCCTGAACACCAACCACACACCCACGGGCAGGCTCGGGCACCCAGGCCAGTGCTGGGAGGTCAGGGGAGGTGACCTGAAGGAGGTGGGGTGGCACTGGCCACGAGCTTAAACAAAAGGAGGGTCCCCAGGGAGAGAACAAGGAGAAGCACACTTCCGGCAGAAGGAAGAGAAGGTCCAAGGGCCGGGAGCTGAGGGACGCCATGGCAGACGTCAGCAGGCGTGAGGAGAGAGGCGGTAGGTGGGGAGGGCCGCCCGTCCTAAGAACAACGGTAATGAGAACAATGATAACAACAGCAGATGGCCACGCAATGACCACTGCAGGCCAGGCACATTCTTGGCACCTTACACCTATCGCCTCATTCACCCTCCCCACGGCCCGACCGGTCGAGGGCCACCGCCATCCCTGTTTTACAGCTGGCGACACTGAGGCTCAGACAGGTGAGCACTTGCCTGGCACGCAAGGCCAGCGAGTGGCGTAGCTGCAGGTCAAACCCCAGGAGGGCTTTGGAGACTTCAGGCTTCGTCCCTCCACTGCCAGTCCTCAAGGGACGTGGGGGAGTGGGGTCCCTCGAGAAGCTGGACTGCAGGGCCCTCCCGGTGCACCGAGCTGCGCTCGGCTGCTGGGCCGGAGCGAAGGTAGCTACGGACCGGCACAGAGGCGGTGGCGGATGTGAGCGTGAGGAAACTTTGCAGGGCATGGGTCCCATGGCAGGATTTAACGCACACCTCGGATTAAAAGCCGGAGTGTTCCGCTGTAGGGTAGCAGCACGTGCGACGGTGAGGGCCCTTAACCAGATCGAGAACTAAACCAGGCTCCACGAGCCGCACGCGGAGGC
Source organism: Avahi laniger (assembly GCA_963575035.1). NCBI lineage: Eukaryota > Metazoa > Chordata > Mammalia > Primates > Indriidae > Avahi > Avahi laniger. Next base: position 54,554 of record CAUYSK010119035.1, on the reverse strand, counting down.
AGACACACCACCTGTCCCTCTCCTGCCTGCACTCCTCCCGGGCTGAAGGGCTAGGACCAACCGTCTTCAGGCATCTCGGTCAAGACCAAAGGGTCTGTTGGTCTGCCAGCAATCCCAGGCATCTCTCTGGATGTCCAGGAAAGAGGATCACATCGGGTAGTCAGGAAACATCAAGAGGCGGGAAAGTGCCAAGGGAAGATCCTGGTGTAGTGGACGCCCTGGCTTGCGCCGTTTGGCTTGTGGGGCGGGGCAGGTGGAGGAACGTGCACCGTGAACTGGGGGGAGGCCCCCTCAGGAAGGTCAGTGCGGTGTGTGAACAAGTGAGACGACGAAGGGATGAGCCTTCTGGTAACGTACTGTAAGCTGGTAACGACGGGCAAAATGGGAATCTCTGCACCCCGCTCTCAAGTCCTGAGCAGTAACTGTTGAATTAAAAAGAATACGTGAAATAAAAATGCAAAGGCAAGGCCACACAGTGGGAGAAGGTGTGTGTGACTATCTCCTAGAGGAGACCCCAACAGGCAAGGGGCACATGAAAAGATGCTCAATCTCATCAGCCATCAAGGAAATGCAAATTTAAGCCCCAGTGAGATACCACTACACGCCCGCCGGAATGGCCGCAATGAAAAATAGCTAACACTAAGTGTTGCCAAGGATGTGGAACAACCAGAACCTCATACGGTGCTGGAGGGGGTGTCAATTGGTATCTGGGAAAACTGCTTGCAGTGTCAGCTAACATATGCCTCCCTGTGATCCAGCAATTCCAGGGTTACAACTCGAGAGGAAGACAATCACCAAAGTAGAGCCTCACTGTTCAAAGTGGTCATGGACCAGCAGCATTGGCATCACTTAGGAGCAAGGCACAAACTCAGTACGCACTCAGACCTACTGAATCAGGATTTTCATTTTAACAAGCTCTCTGGGTGATTCATGAGTACATTAAAGTTTGAGAAGCACTGGTCTGGAATGTTTGCAGACACACTACTCATAATAGCCCCAGACTGGAAACAACCCAAATGCCCATTAAGAGCAGAATGGATAAATACACGTGTGATATACTCACCCAGTGGAGTACTACAGGGCAGCTAGGAGCATGAATGAACTCCTGCCACAAACAACATGGATAAATCTCACAAATGCAACACTGAGCAAAAGCAGCCAGGTACAAAAGTGCACACACCGTATGATTCCCTTTATACGAGATATAGAAACAGGCAAAATGAGCCTGTGCAGTTAGAAGTCAAGAGAGTGGTTATATTTAGGGGGACATGGGCTGGGATGGGTACAAGGGATGCTTGTGGGTGGCTGCGAATGTTCTGTTTCTTGGTCTCGGTGCTGCTTTGTTCCACGGGTGTGTTCAGTTGTGGCCATTTGTTGAGCAGTACCCTGAAAATCTGTGCACTTTTCTGAATGAATGTTCTGGGGAGCAGAGGGAGGAAGGATCAGCTCTTTTCCTTCTGTCCAGAATATTCCTGAATCTGCTCAAGTCTTGCCATCTCCACTGCCATGAAGCCCTCATCATCACTAGCCTGGACTGGCGCAGCGGCCGCCTCATGGTCTTCCTGCTGCCACTCCCAACAGTCATTTCTGCCACGGCACCCAGGTGCTTTCACAAAAATGAATCAGAGCCCATTGCTTCACGGCCTAAACTCTGCCATGACGAGAGGGGTGACTTCCCACTGCTCTAGAGGCTGATGTCCCAAATCCTCCCCAGGGCCAGCAAGCTGAGTGTGGCCTGGACCTGCCCACCACTCTCCCCTCACAGCCTCCCAGTCTCTGGGTTCCAGCCAGTCTGACTTGGCTAAGCACCCAGCTACCTCAGGGCCCTTGCACCTGCCAATTCCATGCCTGGACCTCACTTCCCCTAGATCTTCTTAGAGCTGGCTCCCACAGGCCTTCCCTGGTCATCTTGCCACTGGGGACCCCTGTTCTTCCTTCCCTCGGCCCTGGTGGCTTCCTTCGCAGCACTCTGCACGCTGCCTTGATGACACCTCTGCTGGTTTCTGGCAATTTCCCGTGCTCAACGCCAATGGTAGGGTCTGTCTCTCCTTGTGTCCCTGCCTAGCACAGCACCTGGCACACAGTGCCTGCCTCCCTCCGTCTCTCCCTGCATACTCCATAATCTTCCTCCTCCTCCTCTCTCACCCTCTCTTGATCTCTGATGTGGACACTGTATTAGTGACTGGTCTATTGAGGTAGAACATCCATTCAGAAAAGTGCATGCAGTAGGTGCTCAATAAATGCTTGTTGAAGGAACAGGGCAGGAAGCGGACTCCAGAGCCCACAGATGTATATGCAGAGTTCTGGAGCACCTCCTGCTGCTCAGCGGTCATCGACTGCAATGGCTGTGCTACAGCTGGGCTGGCCCACTGAAGCTTAGGAAATACATCTTGAGGGAGGTAAGAAAATGAGACAGAAAGGCCAAGTTTAAAAACAACGTGACTCAGTGAAAACCTCTGATCGATGGCTTTGGGTTGTGGGGTGCCTGGCAGCTGTGCCTGCAAAGAGCTCTGCCAGACCTGGCCCCTCAACCAACCTGAGCCAAGACCCCAAGGGCATCCTCATCCTCAGCACAGACATCTGTGCACTGACACTGGCAGTGAGGAAGCCAGCCAGTGGGCCAGTCCACAGTCACCTGGACGGGGGGCCATGACAGCCCTTCTGGCAGAGCCCCCTGTGGACAGACACCATGCAGAAGACTGACTGGCACCTCAGATGACCCAGCCAGCCAGTCTTGCACAGATGGGCCAACTCTAGGCACCAGTGACCTTGGGGGTGGCCTCCTTTCAGGCTGGGGGGTTGCCCAGGATGGCAGGCCCCAAAGGAACCCCAATTCACACCCAGATATCTACACTAAGAGCAACAGGAGCCACTGAAATGCTTTTAGGAGTAGAAATGGGGAGAGAGAAAATTCAGGCATGGGGAGGGCCAGGGACGGAGCCGGGGAGAGCTGTGATTTCACACAGAGCAGCCGGGGGCGGGGGGACTCAGGGAAAAGGTAACTTTTCAGCAAAGACCTAAAAGGGGTGGGGAATGAAGCCACATGGCTACCTGGGGAAGAGCCTGTTAGCAAGAGGGCACAGCAAGTGCAAAGGCCGTGAGGCAGCAGGAGCCTGTGAGCAAAGGCAGGCTGGGTCCTGATGCAGGATCTAGACGCCCATGGGTTGCCACATGACATAGATTCCTAGACACGGGTGCCACGCAGCACGGAGCACAGGTAACCTTATGGAGGGTATCACTCACGTGAACACCTGCATGCTCGTCAGGCTGGGGAAGGGGCTTCACTGCAGGAGCTGTGACTGTCGGGGCTGGGTCTCTCGAGCAGGATCCATTACTGACCCTTCCCAGGTAACGGTTCGGGGGCTGCACTGAGTGTGTAGGGGTACCCCTCGGGGCTCAGGGTCAGACCGCCATCCTCAGCACCTACTCATGAGGCCAGGGCTGGGCACCCCACAAAGGGCTCTGGACTCGGCACGGCCATAAACAGCACCTCCCTTCAGCCTCCTGCTGCTGATGGTAACAGCCAGTAACTGTGGATGAAGCAGAGACTGCTTAAGCTGTTTCAGTGCATGGTCGCCTGTCACTGCTCCTCGGCATCACCATCTTACAGATGACAAAACTGAGGTGTAGAGAGTTGTCACTGCTTATCTAAGGTCACCCAGTCCGTAAGTCACACAGCCAATATCTGCTCCCAAATTCTAGGTTATTTCCATTACACTAGCTCTTAAAAACAGTAACAGTTTCACAATGCTGAAGTACTATACACATACGATAGAAACTGCAACAGCACAGAAGGATTTAACATTAAAATGTCTTCTTTCTCCAGAGGTGTCCACCGTTATTCTATGTCCTTACAAAGATATTCCATGCACATCCGAGCAAAGACAGAAGCATAATCTTTCCCTTCTTTTGTTTTACTCAGGGCACATCACACACCATGTTATGCAACGTGCCATTTTCACAGAATTTATCTTCCTATTCCTTTGTATCAGCACATCAAGAGCGTCCTCCTTCCTTTCACAGTCGCAGACTATTCTGTGCGGCTACGTCTTATGTATCCAATCTCCGACTCTCAGATACTTAGGTTACCTCTAATCCCCCACTCATGGACACTCAGGTTATTTGTAATCCTCCACCCACAAACCCTTAGGCTATTTCCAATCCCCTACTCATGGACACTCGGGTTATTTCCAATTCTCCCACCCACAAACACTTAGGTTACTTCCAATCCCCTACCTATGGACACTCAGGTTATTTCTAACGTCCCTACTCATAGACATTTAGGTTACTTCCAGTCCCCTAACCATGGACCCTCGAGTTACTTCCAATCTCCAACCCATGGACCCTTAGGTTACTTCCAGGCTTTGCTCTTAGTACTGATTCCATACCAACACGCTGAGACGTTCACCTTGGTGCCCACATATGGGTACCTGACGGTATCCTTCAGATACCTGCAGGATAAGTTCTTAGACAAAGAAGGACCAGGGCACAGCGCAGGCACCATGCTGAGACTACATGGAACAGGATGTCAGGGATGTGAAAGGAAGAAGGAGGAGGGAGACAGATAATCTGAGTGCGTCCAGAAGAGGGTGACAATAGGTGTTAAGGAGGATGTCTGCCAGCCACCTGTGCTATGACTTCAGTGAGGTCACTTGACACCTCTGTGCCCTGGCCTGGAATTCTCCTTGAGCCCAATAAGCTTGTTAGTCACAAATATCTGCCAGGGGGTAGATGCCCCAGACCAATGATCACTGCCACCAAACATTACGTGCCATTACTGCATACATTCGATGTGTACTATTATCTCATTCTGCCTCACAGTCACCTTGACAGGGAGGTCCTGTTATCAGCCCTTCTTGCAGGTTGGGAAAATGAAGCCCAGAGACGTTTAATCACTTGCCCAAAGTCACACAGAACTAAGAATGTAAGGACCCTGGGATTCCAACAAGGTCAATGTGACTTCAGGGCTTGAGCCCTCAACCACTGTGCTATCCTGGCCTGCGCTGTCTGGCCCGCAGCCAGCTGCCCAGTGAGCACCTGCCTCTGAGACCCCAGGCAGTGTTGCTCCTCTCTATAGCCAAGCTCCTCAGACCCTGAGATTTCCTCGCAAGGAAGCTTCCAGGTGACGTTAAATGGGTTCTTCTGAGGGGACTGGAGCCTGGACACAGCTCTTTGCCCATGAGAATAAGCAGCAGCGGCCCCCAGCGGCCCTGGGGGCCCAAATGCCAGGCCTCCCTGAGAGACGGCCTGACCCTACCACCGTTGGCTGTCCAGGAAGCCAGCTACACCCCATGGGAGCTTCACGCATCATTCATTCATTCATCCGTTCGACAAATCCTTATTGAGCATTCTCCATTGGGGTTAAGAGCCTAAACTCTAGACATCAACTTGAACTTGACTTCCAGCCTCACCACTGCTTAGCTGTGTGACCTTGGGCAGGCCGCTCAAGGCCTCTGAGCCTGTTTCCGCATCCACCGAACAGGTATTGTTATTACCAACCTCCCAAGGTAATTGGGCAGCTGGAAGGAGGACGATGGGTAGGGAGGGCTTGGCACAGGATCTGGGGCAGTTGGTGGTAAACGAACAGCAGGGGTTATTCTGATTATTATTGGACAAGATCAATCCCTTCCCTGCCCTTGGAGAGCTAAGAGTCTCCACCACCAGTTCCCCTGGAATGTCCCTTCAGGGCATTTGAGCATCTGCCCCGGGCTGGCTCAGGGACCACCGTCCCACGCCCATCCAAAGACAACCTTGCCCACCCTCGCCTTGGTGATAGATGCATCACTGAGCTCAGCTGATTTCTGCAGTACCCACTCATCTGACCCCAAAGTCAAGGCTGCCACTGCCTCCTTCTCAATCTCCAGCTAAGGATGTTCTAAAATTAGCCGGCGGTTGCCAATTCCAAGCGGAGCCAGCTTCTGGGAACCAGGAGGCCTTGGCATTGTCACCTGAGCCGCCTTCTCCATCCAACTGCGTAATGAATTGTCAGTCTCGGCCACCCCACCGATGGTCTCCAGTTTACAGCTGTTCCACCGTCAAGGACGCTGGGGCTAATGGCTCCGAGAAGACAGATCAACTGCGAGCGTCAGGATGATGAATGGACTTGCCCAGCGCCAGGATGCTGGCCGCTGGGCCGTATGTAGAAGAGAATGCCTAATTTGTTCATACCCACAATTACCTGGAGCCTGCTCCTCAGGTATGATTTAGTGCGGAAGGGGTCCCAAGTGCGGTCTCTGTTTCAAGGTATTAATTATTTCAAGTGGCGCCAACCTTTGAGCTCTGATGGCTTTGGATAACCTCCCCGGGGCTCTGGGATGGGGGCATGTCTCTGGCTGGGTCCTGCCCGACTTGGAAGGGAAGGGAACAGGAGACATCAGAGGCATTCCGGAGGGCTTTGGAGATTGATTCTGATCCCCGACCCTGCCCTCAAACGTTTTTTGCCCGAAGCCTTCCCCCTGCACGCTTTTAAACAAACACCCCCATTCAGCTCCCTTCTCCCCCTCAATTAGGCACGCTCCGCGAGACATAATCCAATGAGTTGCTGAGCCACTGCACCCCCACCGAATTACAAGGATTTCTCTTGCCAACCAAGTATTTCATCCAGCTGTAGATATCATGAGGAAACGGCAAACAAAGAGAGAGATTTAATAACTGGAAATAAGAGTAAGGATGCAGATAGTTTAATTTTTTTTTTTTGTATTGCATCTAATTGCAATCAACAGTAGACATCTGACACAGTGACAGCCTCAGCAAAATTGCTGCTGAGAGAACAGAATCTTTGTCTAAAAATAATCAGACATTCTGTGCACCACTGTTTGTTATAACGGTAATCGATGCTGGAGGCTTTGAATTCCATCAATTTATAGATCTGCGCAGGCCTGCCTGGTGATGGGCTGGTGCGTGGAGGCCCTCGCCGGCTTGGGCAGTGCTGGGCCCCGGTGTGTGATTAAGATAAGCCCTGATTCCTTTCATACATTCCTTATCAGGGTCTAATTCTCCAGCAGGTAGAGATGTTCACAACAGTTAAAGATTAGTGCAGCTTCTCAGACGCCAAATTTGAGGGTATTGATCAATAAATCAAATCAGGCCAATCAATCGCCCAATCAGGAGAGTCTAGCCAGTGCATTATTACCGGCGCCTTCAAGCCAAAGCTTTTCATGGGTTTCATCAAAACAGCCTCACCTTGGCTTCCCGCCAGCTGCTGGCTTGCCTAATAGACTCCACAGCCGAGAGGGGCCTCCTGCCCAGCGGAAGAGCAATAAATTTCTCATCAAACAGCCGATGGAGAAACAAGATGAACATCTGTTTTGCTGCAATGAAACTCCTGTGTTCTTCAGAATGCACAAACCGCCTCTGACAGACCACCCCAAAGGCGGCTTCCCTGGCACACGGCGGCCCCGCGGAATATTCCGCCAGTTATTTCAATCAGGTAATTTAAGGAGACTTTTGCATTCTTCTCTCTGCAGCTGCCGGAGCTCTGCAAAGACTATTCCGGCACAGTCGATAATAAATGCCATCCTGGGACCCTGTAGTATGAAGGCAATTTTATGATGCCCATTATGTGGCAATGTAACTTCATTAAAAGCTGTTTATTCCCTCTAAGCATTTTAAGCACTTTCCCTCACCCATACAGGAGGAGCCGGGGAGGTTATTTTTACAGAAGGGGTTCGGGGCTGTATTTCTCCCCTTGATAACTCGGGGGAACCTTGCCCACTGGCCTTCTCCCTTTGAGGAGAGGCAGCAGCCTGGGGTCTGGGGAGGCCAGGTGAGGACCAGGTTTTCCCCAGGACCCAGGCACCGGCGACCTTGGCCGCAGGAGCTGAGAGGTCCAGGAGAGGAGAGGACTGGAGGCCCCAGGCCCATCAGACACTCAGAAGCCCTTTGTTCTGGGTCCTGTAAAACAGGAATGAAGAAAGTTCCAGAATATGACAGCCAAAGCCAATGTTTTCCAAACTGGGGGTCCCTTGGACCTTTTCTTTTGCTTTTCTATGTTGACACTAATCCAAAGAAATTATTACTTAGCCTGTCGTGAAGGCCCAAATTCTCATTTGCAGGAACAGCTCGTAGCTGAACAATCATTTTGTAGCCCCGGATTGAATGTCACGTGTCAAAGTGGAGGTCTGCAGACTCAGGCCGAAAGAAGCAATCCCCGAGGGTCCGCACGATTTGCTTCCCTCCCTTTGGCAGAGTCTGTTCACATCCTGAGCTGGAGGGAGGGCATGGCGGAAGGTGGCATTTTGGCTTCTTTGAAAGCGTGGGAAGAAGAAAGAGAAAATAAATGAGTCTGCATAGGAGAGCGTCTACAAGCCCAGTCAGAGATGACAAGGGTCCCGAGGGCCCCCTCATTTGGACGTGCTCTCTGTCCAAGGGGAGAAAGGACATGGAGTCAGGGGCCTGCAGCACAACTGGGCAAGTGGGTGGCAGGCTCGTGCGGGGGACAGGGGGCTCCAGTGGCATGCACAAGAGGGTCTGGGGGGTGATGCACAGGTGGAGGGGCCAGGTGGGCAGGCATGTCTAATGCGGCAGGATCCAGAGCCAGGATAAAACCCACAGCCCCTGCCGACCAACCATGTGATATGTAACACTAAAGGAAAGAGCAGTCGAAACAACAACGGTAGTGACAGTCAACATCTACCAGCCCGAGAGAACTCTGTGCCTCGCACTGTTCTAACTCATTTAATCTTCTCAGCGACACCATGCAGTCGTGCAATTATTAACCCCCTTTTGCAGATTAGGAAATGAAGGCCCAAAGAAGCACAGTGAAGCTTCCCAGGGTCCCACAGCGAGTAACAGATTTCAGCATTAGCATTTCTCGGGTGCTCACCGAGTCCCCCGTTCTGTGTGCCTTGCATGTAACTCTTTTGACTTCTCTTTACGATCCTTCTCCACGGTGGGTATTGTTATCATACTATCTCCATTTCACAGGTGAGGAAACTGAGACCCCGAGAGGGGAAGTGATTTAAGCAGGTGAATGAGGGGTGAGGCTGGGACTGACGTACATTCCAAAGTCCTTGACCCCTCTGGGGCCTCCTCAATGAGGAGGGGAGTCCGCGGCCCCTCACAGTGCTCGACAGTTGCCCGCCAGTCTGTTCTCCGTGCAGTAGGCCCAGGAGCATCTGAAATGTGAACTGCCCTGTCCGAACCCCCTCTCGGGCCGCCTCTCACCCTGCGCCGACCGCTGACCTCCTTGCTGCCTTCCCTGTCTCAGTCAGATTCGTCCCTGGCCCCAGCAAATGCACACTGTCCTCCAGCTCAGCCCTAGCACGCCACCACTTTGTTACACTGCGGGGGCCCCAATGCCCCTGCGTTTCCATCTGAGCCCTCATCACAGCCATAAATTAGTGGGCTTCGTTTCAAACGACCATCCCACAAATGGCCATCTCGCGCACTGAACTCTGTCTCATTCACCTCTGTGTGCCCAGCCCCCAGCACGATGCCAGGCACATAGCAGGTACTTAAGAAATATTTGCTGACCGATCAAAGTGGGGACCCCTACCCCCCAGTGTCCCTTCCCACTCCAACTCAGCAGGGGTGGCCAGAGTCTGTGGTTTCATGAACCAAAAAAAAAAAGAGGTAAAGGACAGGAGACACGGTCATAAGTCCACCCTCGAGCCAAGGAAGTTGTGGGACAAAGACGAACCCAGTCAGAGGGCGGGACTTGTCAAGCTGACAGCAAACTATAATCCTGCCAGGCCACGGGGCTGTCTGCCCAAAATACAGATATGTACCGGGGTCGCTCATACAGAGAGGCCACAGTATATTAGATTTACCGTACACTCCAGCCAAGATGTGCTGCCGAGATTTCGGGGCAAGATTTATTACCCTGGCTGGTTTTTAAAATGAAAGGGAAAAGAGGATACTCCGGCAAAACCGCGGGCTGTTAATGGGGTGAGAATCACATAAAATGTATCATCTTCGAATCTCTTCCTCTATGCAGAGAGAGACCTTTGCAGAAAACCCAGGGGGTTTCTGAAAAAAAGATGCTCAACCCAATGTTTTCACAATGACCTGCTGGGTGACCTTGGGTGAATTACTTTCATTCTTTGAACGTGTGTTCCTTGTTTGTAAACAACAAAAAGTAATAGCTATAATTTATTGATTTTTTATCTTGTATGGGGTGATTCTTGGAATTGTAGCAACAACCCTTTGAAACAGTTACTATTTTTATTCCCATTCCGTAGATGAGAAAAACCGAGGCTCGGAGACGTGGAGTCACCCGGACAACGGCAAAGCTAGAGAATGCCAACCCAGGCCTGGAGCCAGCCCCAGTCAGAACCCTTCACTGATCGCTCTGTGAAAAGTTAGCTTTGCCTGTCCAGATGAAGGCTATGAGATAAATTCAGATCTCATTGTTCCTGTTGTCAAAATGGAAATTCCAACAGGGAAGCTCCAGCCCCTTCCTAGTCCTGGTGGCATCCGCCTTTTGCAGAGATAGCTGCAGAAGAAAAAGGGAAGGTGATTTTATTTGATTTCTCATGACGTTTGCTTTTGGGTTCTCAGAATCTCGGCAGGTTTAGCTCATGCAGGGGAAATGTGGGCCCTGTCCCCAAGGAGGCACTGAAAACATCTCAGAAGCATAAGCCACAGGGATGGTAGCATGCCAGAGGGGACAGGGATGAGAGGACGTGAGGCGTCTGGCTGAAGGAGCCCTGTGGGGGGAAGACCCAAAGCACTACAACGGTGGTTCTCAATATCAGGTGATTCTGCCCACTGGGGACATGTGACAATGTCTAGAGATACTTTTGATTGTCACAACTCAGAGGTGGCTACTGGCATCTAGTGGATGGAGGCCAGAGACACTGCTAAACATCCTACGATGCACAGGACAGCCTGTGTATGAAGAATTACCCAGTCCAAACTGCCAGTAGTGCATGAGGTTGAGAAAGCCAGATCTACAAAGAGCTGTGGGCGTTTGCCCCGGAGTGCAGAAGACGGGATGCCAAGAACGAGCGGGAGAGCAGCTCAGGTCTGCGCGGGCAAAGGCAGTTACACGAACAGTTTCAGGCCAGCATAAGGAAGAAAGCCTTGATGGCCAGAAGTGAGCTCCCTGTCCCCAAAGTGGACTAAGCATAAATTGGTCAACGGATGGGTGCTGGTGAGAGAAGAAATCAAGCCTGGAACAGGGGGGCTGGACACAATGACCTTTCTTTTCCCATTTAAACTTGGCACTGGATAAAGCCCCCAAGAGAACAGCAACGAAGTCTGGGGTCCCTTCTGGAACCTTCCATGATTATCTCATTTAATCCTGCCAACAGCCCTATGACATGGGCAGTGTGGTTATCCTTATTTTATAGAACAAGAAACTAAGGCTTAAAGAGGTAAAAATCACTTGTCTGAGGTCACGAAGCCAGTAAGCAGGGGAGTCAGGACTCATGCCCGAGTCATCCCAATCCCAAAGCTCATTAAGAAGATTCTCTTCAAATGCCAATTACTCCTCAATCTCCCTGAGCTCGAAAAGCTCAGCCACAGTCCCCAACCCAGGCGAAAGCACCCGCCGCAGTCCCCACCCGCTGCTGCTTTGATTTAGAACCAGAGTTAGGAAATCTGGACCCAACGTTCGAGACCTAAGTTCAACAGTTCAGCCCTCTCTCATGTTAAGGACACAAAAACATGCTCCATAAGCTGCCCAGCCCCCTGCTTGCTTTCTGAAACAAAACCACTGCAACCGGCAGTGGAAAGACATTGTCCCCGGCACACACTCTAACTGATGTGCCCGACCATTCAGCAACACGGATAAAAGAAAACTCACTTTATTAACAGGCCCTCATGCTAATTAGCACAATTTATTGTCGGGGAGGCAGTATGGGCCCTCTGCAAACGTTACAAGTGGGGACAAAAAAACTTTTGTCGAGAACCCAACACGATATCACCGCGTGACCAAGCCCGCCACAAAGAGACGGGAAAAGCACATGGCTTAAAGAGGCCACTCTGAGGCACTGAATGTCGCTCTATAAATTTATGATGTAACTTGACCATTTCCCAGTGATAAGAAAATCCCAAATTTAAATGTCGGCTGTTTTTACACAAACACTGCGTTTCTCGCCACTTTGAGGAAGACTCCCTAATGACTGCAAAGCTTCGTGGAAAAGCGTAAAAAAGGTGTGGGTGGGTGGGGGAAGAAGCTGGGAGGAGAAACCTTAAATGTTTAATATTCAATAAATGTGTCAATTTTACATACAGAGGCAAATGGGTCTTTATTGAGGAATTGGTAAATTTCCTCGGAGAAAAGTAAGTGCATTTTAGCCTTCAAGGAGTCCCAGATGAATAGAAATGGAATGTGATTTGTGATAAAACTCAGCTGCTCTATAAAAGACGTTAAATAAATGTTGCTGTTTCACCAGGGATGTACAAAATTGATTGCATTATAGACTGATTCTAAGATGCTGTCTCCCTGTACGGCCCCTCATCAGCTTCCGTGTGTCGGGGGGAAGCTGCTTTCAGAGACAATCTAGACTACGTGGCAGCTCTTCTTCCTCATGCTGTGGCAGAAGTTTCTGGAAATGCAACATTCTCCTCCTCCTTCATACTTTGATTTAGGTTGAACTGCAGGAAACTGTTGATATTTGACTATGAATGACCTCCCCCAAATGGCAATTTATTCTCTACTTAATATTTCTGGGGGACTATCACCTTCGGGGAAGGCTGTTAATACAGCTTAAGAGAAATTTGGTCACTGTGTAAGGTTCATGGATGAAGGCGACACAGTTATCTTTGTCTGCTCACCAGAGGGCACCTTGAGCCAAGGTGGGAATCTTGCCTTTCCTTCAGCCCAGTTGGGTGAGCTTGGGAGTATCCCCCATCCTTTCTGAACCTCAGTTTTCCCCATCTGCAAAATGGGTACAGCCCTACCTTTCCCCCAGGATATATGGAAAATTGAATGAGGTAGCCCTAGCTGGTAAACTGTCAAGAACTTTCAGACAGCTATTATAAGGTATTCTGTATCTGACCAGGGGAACTGCAGGTAGGGTACCTGAGTCAGATATGACACACATAGTCCTGCCCTCGAGGAACTGATAACGTCACATATGATCTTTCAGCTAAGACATGGGGTTTCAGGGATTGAAGGGTGGACCCAAACCAATTAGGAAGACTTTCCAGAGAGTGGGAGCCTGGACTCAAACACACGTACATGTCCCACGCCTCTCCATGACCAGTGCCACCAGTCTGGTCCAGCCATTGCTGACTCCCACCTGGATATGCCCGAGTGAAACTCCCATGGAGCCCCCAGCTCCCCGCAATTCTCTGCCGGCCATTTCCCCTCGGCAGCCTGAGACAGCATTCCAGGATACAAACCGGTTGCTGATACTTCTCTGCTTATTAGCACCTCCCAGATCCTCCGTCCCACTGCAGATCAAACCCAAACACTGTGGCTCAGCCTCCAAGGTCCGGGTGGTCGGCCCTCCCAGTTTCTCCAGTATGTTCCCCAACCACACCTCAACAGTTCCCTCACTTTGCTCCCACCATGCCCATCCTTCGTTTTGTTCCTGGGAACTGCCAAGTTGATACCAGCTCCAGGGCCTTTGCACGTGCAGTTTCTGCTACGTAAACACTCTCAACTCCCAGTCCTTTACCTAGGTCAGTGGTTCCCAAGGTCTTTGAACCAGCAGCATCAGTGTCACCGAGGAACATGTTAGAAATGCAAATTCTTGGACCAGCTGCAGACCTACTGAATCAGAAACTCTAGGGGTGGAGCCTGGCAACCTTTTCAAGGAAACTTCAGGTGATTCTAACGCACGCTCAAGTCTGAGAACCAATGGCCTAACTCAGTCCTATACCTCAGGCAAGCTTCAGTTTAGACATCACTTCCAAGAGACTAGCACCCCAAGACGAGGTCAGGTTCCTGCTGTCATGGGCCCCCACTGTCCCCTCCTCATTTCTACAAGGCACAATGGCAACTGTGATATAATAACTATTTGTTTCACATCTGTGTCTCTTCGTAGCTAGACTAGAAGCTCCAGGAGGGCAGGACCCCTGTGTTCTCAGCACCTAATCAGAGAGTAGGTGCTCAGGGACTGCATGTTGGATGAGTAAATGAATGAGTCTTGGAAAAGGACAGATGTTCATAAGGAAAGTGTCCCCAGCCATCCTATTCTCCATCCATCAGCCCACAGATTGTCCCCTCCCCATCTCCATCTGAAGTCTCACCCTAGTTGAGTCAGGAGCCAATCACAGCAGTGTCTAGAAATGACTATCAAATTATAAGCCCCCCAACAACAAAAAAGAACCAACCAGCAGAGAGGAGATTCCCATGCAGTGGATAAACAGCTCAGAGGCTAAGCCCGAGCCATGTTCAAGAACAAACCTCTCTTCCTCCCTGACAGCAACTGGCTGTGCAGAAATATTCCAGATAAAAACCTGGAGACCGAAAAATCTCAGGCAGGAAATCTGCCCATCAGCTTGGAAGATTCCAGTCCTGCAGTCGCCCAAATATTCCGGCTGACAGACTGAGGCTGTCCCCTAACTAAGACACGAGTTGACTGGAAGCTTCTCAATGCTCCATGGCAGTTTGCTCAGCTCTTGGAGCTCAAGCTGGAAGGGGAATCGTTTCTCTTCCTATAACTCAGAGCAATTATATCCTCTTAACATGGACATCTGGCTCACTTCTGCTCTCCTTACTTAGGTTTTCCAAATGATATCAGTTCTGGGAAGATCAATTGTTACTGAAAAGTCAAGAAACACTCGCCGGTTATTTGCATTGATTTGGTTGACAAGACACATACTCCTTTTGAACTACTGATGTCCACGGAGGAGACGGAGAGGAGACAGCTCGGGGTTTGGAGCCTCCACCCAAGTGCAGGGACCACAGAGGACGGAACGCGCTGCCCAGGACGGGCACACGGAGCCACACTCCCAGAGACCCCCAAACAAAGCCATTTCAATAAAGACAAATGTCGGCCAGCGCCACAAGCAGCCACGACGACATAATTGGCCTGTTACCACATCATCTTTAATCAATAGGATCTGTAGTTTCCACGGCTTGTACGGCCCAAATCTCCCTGGCAGCCAAGAACCAGCGGGTTGTTAAAAGGCCCGGTAGTTCTGCCTCGCTAATGGGTGGCTTGTTCCCTCAACCCTGCTGATTTTTTAAATAAACCTAAATTCCAATAATTGTTTAATGTTTATTTTTATTTAGTTCTGGTTCAGATGCTCTGTGTCTCTCTGACAGAAATTGATATCTGGCTCCTGGTGAGCTTTATTAAAACACACACACACACACACACAGATGCACACGGACACACGCTGACACAGGCGCACGTGCACATGTGCACACACGTGTCGCATGCCCGTTGGGAAGTGGGTTACTTATTTGGCCTCGCTGAGGCAGGGGCCCCACACCCTGGGGCGGGAGACGACAGAAGGGCAGGTCTGCCAAGCTTTGCTTTCTCTCTCCTGTTCCCTTCCCAGGGAGGCGAAAGGGATCTCGCCATCCTTTCACCAAGGAGCCCTGTTCTCAGCTCAGGCGACAGACAGAGGCGACGCTGGGCCTCTAAGTTCGGTCTGTGAACACTTTCAGCTCTTTCAGCGTCACTGTGGCCACATGCTGGGACAACTCCCCAGAGAGGGCGCCCTGCGCCTTCCTTCCGTCAGCTGCATATGTGCCATGTGGCTGTGCTCCAGAGACCCACTACGCCACCAGGACACCTGTGTACCACAGGGACACGGGGCCAAGGTCTCCCTGCACACCCCGACACCAGGAAGCAAGCTGTGTCCCGGCTGCTGGCACTGGGCCGGTAGAGACCCACTCCCTTCCTCGGGCAAGAAGTCCCCTCACCTGTCCTTCTGGCGCGTCTCAGAAAGCCACGGCAGGTCTGAGCGTTAAGGTGAGGTTTCTGGTGTAGGTCCTTTTCTAAGCTCACTTGGATTTGGTGCTCACAGCACGATGTGCCGAGAGGTTTATCTTTTGCTCGAAAAATCGCTGCAAACCGATGACCTGAAGACGGGGCTTGCCAAGGTCAGACGTGTGCAGGTCAGACTGAGACTCTCCTTCCACATTCTGCTCCTGCCCATCAAACGGGGGCTGGCCCAACTTCTCTTAGTCATCCCTAAGCAGGGTCAGCCACCGACACCTGCCAGGTGGACTCCGAGTGTCACCAGCATCTGCTCCCTCCTGTTGATGTCAATGCCACCACTGGGTCAGGCCCTGGGGGGCTTCACCAGGGCTACCAGGGAACCTCACTGGACTCTGACTGCCCTTTCCCCATCCCCTCCTCCAATTCACACAAACCTTGGCCAGGGTTGCTGATCCTGGACACAGGCCTAGTCCAGTCACTCCACGATCTCTCTTGCTTCCTGGAAGACGCCCAAATGACTCCCACGGCATCCACGCTCCTTCTCAATCCCACGCCCTCCACCTCCGCCCTCCCAGCACACTGGTCCTGAGGTCAAAGACCCAGACACCGAGAGGGACAACCTGCTATTTTCATCTTTCCAACAAAGCAAGCATAAGAGGAAATGAGGTTAAGTTCCTCTTTCTGTTGGAGAAAGGGAAGACTGGAATCAGAGAGAAGTTTCTGCAGTGAGTAGAGAGGAGTGTTGAAAAGAACCCCAGTCTTGTCATCAGAAGAGCTGGGTTTGGATCCAGCTTTGGCCACTTACTGGCTGTGCGTCCTGGGCAAGTCACTCTAGCCTATGATCCTAGCGGTGGCAGTCATGCTACTAATTAACATTCTTATGGGAGATGCGGGCACAGCGCTCGGGTGTGATCCCTTATCACTGCAGGGGCTGTTACTGTCGGCACTCCTGTTCTTGGTGGCAGTTATCTCAAATTCTACCCCCTCAGTACCTTACATCGGGGCATCCAAGTGGCCCCATTTGCACCTGGGATTCACTTCCATCCACAGCAAGCTGCCCCAGACAATCTCTAGCAGGCCCCCTGCCTTCCTCGTATGGTCTGCATGTCATTTCCTGCCACTCCCATGCCCCCCAGACCACCCTGGCCTGCCACCAGCCACACCAGTAGAACCATGTCTCTGTGTGTAATTGACTCTAATAATCGTCCCAATACATACGGTGAATATTCAGGGTCTATTATCAGCTAATGAGTAAATAATATTCTGTTCTAAATCCAAAAGCGCTATTAGATACCAGAGGGGGACTAATGGGCGTTTTAAGACCCCTTTAATTACATATTAATGTGACGCGAAGCAGGCTGTGGAGCCCATATGCCACCATCCTGCGACTGAGGCAGCGTCTCCTCTTCCAACAAGAAGCAAGTGGGGAGCCAGCCAGCCCCCGTGCTCGGGCCTGGCCAGGCAGCCCGACCAGCTGCCCGGGCTGGGAGAACATCCCCGATCCAGGTGGCCGTCTCCGAGCTCGGTAAGCGTGGCCGGACCCCCCTGCTCTCCTGGGGTGTGACGGAGAGTGGTGAGCTCACTCCTAGGGCTGCTGTGACGACACCGCAAGCCAGGGGGCTTGCAACGACAGGAAGTTATTCTCCCGCAGGTCTGGAGGCCAGAAGTCTGAGATCAGGGGTGGGCTGTGAGGACCGAGCTCGCTCTGCAGGCTCCAGGGGATGGTCCTTCCTTGTCAACGCCAGCTCCCAGCGGCTGCTGGCAGCGCTGAGCATTGCTTGGCTCGCAGCCGCATTGGCCCAACCTCTGCCTCTGTCGTCATGTGGCTTTCCCTCTCCGTGTGCCCCCACAGGGCCTTCTTACAAGGACACCAGGCTTGGACTTAGGGCCCATCCTACTCCAGTACAACCTCATCTTAACTAACTACACCGCCAAGACCCCATTTCCAAGTAAGGTCAGACTCTGGGGTTCTAGGTGGACACAAATTTTGGGGGCTACTATTCAACCCAGGATAGGGGTGAGGTGGAAGTAGTGGGGGCAAGGGGGTCAGACATGGACCTTCACTCTCGGAGTGACTCAACATGGAGCTTCTGCCATTTTGTGCCCCCCATCACGCAGAGGAGCATTCCAGAAAAGTTCAAGCACCGACCCAAATTCCCCTCACCGATCCATCATGTCCTATTAGCAATTTGAGTTTTTTATTAGTCACTTCCATCGACTCATATTAGTATTTGTTCTCCCTGATACAATGCAGGAGTCTTCTCAGATTAGTAACTTTCATATCACATTAGCGGAAACAACTGCTAATACAATACAATGCAAATATGACATAGTCTGATGGAGAGTTGCTAACACAACGCGACTCTCCTGTCGGCACAGGAATGTTGGTCTGTTGTTGAGCAATGCTGGGGACACTGAAACAGTCAGTCCCTAGTCAGCCAGGCCACTCCGGCCACCCTCGACAGACTGGGTGGGGTTCTGGTGTGGCAGAAGGTCCCCCTTGGAAGGACCCAACTCAGGGCATCTCTCCTGTTTCCCAACACCCACCCATCAGCCCCCATAAGGAACATTTCACCTCTTCTCTAAATATCCAAGCAGCCCTGGAATGTGCAGGGAAAAGGTGACAGGCAGAGAGGAGAGTCCATCATACCTTCTGCAACCCAGTTCCCCGCAGCGCTGCCTTTACTGGTGTGACAGGCAGGGCCGGGGTTGCCCAGGTTAATTCCTCAAGGACGCGTGTGCACAGCAGAGCTAGGGCAACGTGAGGAGCTAGGAAACCAGCTTGTAGTGCTGCCAAGGCCACAGGAGAGGAGCGGCAGGGGTGAGGGACCAGCACTGAATGGTCCAGGCTCTCACAAAGCAGTTTAAGGAAAACCTCATTCAAGCCAGCTTAGACCTGGGACTGGCTTAAGTTCAAATCTCATCACTGCGATGTCCTAGCTGATCTTGGACATGGAATTTTATTCTCTGTGCCTCAGTTTTCTCTGTAAGATGGGATGAAACAGGACCTACCTCGTAGGGTTATTATGAGGATTAAATGAGATAGGAATAGGAAAAATTTAGAACCTGGCACAGCACCTGGCATATGGTAAATCCGGCTTAAGACACAGCAATGGTGATGACTGCAAATCCCGAAGGCAGTCAGGCCTCTCCACCAAGGAGGGACGGCCACCCCTCCACGCCTCTGCAGTTTATCCACATGGTCTGAGCGAGCTCCGGGCTAGGCATCGTGGAAAATTAAAAGTGCAGAGTAATACAGTCCTCCCCTGTCCCCAAGAAGCCCTACCGTCTACCTAAGGAGACAAGATACAGAGCCAGGAGGCAGGGGTCGCATCGCAAAAGGTTTTCAGGCCGAACCAAGGAGTCTGACCTTTTACCTTGAGGGAGATGGACATGGTGGAAGCAAAAGCCCGCAAGCTGTGGTACAGCGGAGAGAACGGAGGCCTGTGGGGACAGGGGACGATGCTTCCCCGAGAGCCAAACCACCTGTCCTCTTATTGGATCCCCAAGTCCTGGCAGAGAGGCAGTAAGGGACTGTGAGAGGCAGGGACACACAGAGGCAGGGATGACAGCACAGAGGCTTCTCGGTGACAGCCTGTCTGGGAAACTGGCAGAGCCCCTCGCCCCACCCTGCCCCATTCCGAACTACCCGGGCGAGGCTGCTGAATAATTCCCACCGCCTCCAAACAGCGCTCCGCGTGGCAGCCCAGAGCCTGCTGCCAAGAGGCAAGTGGCCAAGACTGCCTTCCAACAGAGACATCCCCTTGCCAATCAGAATGCAGCTGGCACGCGGCCCGGAAAGTCGGACTGCTGCTGTCCACCAAGCAGATGATGCCGTCAGGACTTCTTGGCCCCACCGGTGTCCGCCGCCCCCATAAAAGCCTTCTTGCAAGGAGGGTCCACACCCCAAGCACTCAAACACCAGCTCCCCATACATGAAACCTTTGCGGATCCACCCAATGAGCTGCAGACCCAAATGCGAGGGTTCGGAGCCCGGCCCCTGCAGTGAGCAGCGCCAGTCACCTAACTTCTCCAAGCCCCGGTCTGTGTCTACACAGCGGGGTTTATAACAGGCTCTAAATCACAGAGTTGTTAGGCGGATTACGTGAGAACACACGTAAGCAGTGCTTTCTCAGCGCCTGGCACTTAGTCGGTGCTCAATAAATGTTAGCTTTGGGCACTTACCGCCTACACTGCTTCGTCTATCCAGAACTCAACTGACAACGACAGCTCTCCAGAACGGAGCTGGCAACCGGAGGGTTAGCAGAAGAAAGGCTCCCAAGCAGTTAAAATAAATGTCACAAAGTGAACACATTAATAGCTCAATCATGAAAACCATTTTATATCATATTAGTAATATTATAGTAATATACTTAATATAATAGTAATTAGTAATCACCACCAGCAAGCACTGGGTATAGCAGTTTAAACACATCTTGTCATTTAACCAGTGATGTGCTGGTAAATGTTAAACAACTAGCGCTCTCTGGACAAAAAGGCGAAGTTCTGACGAATACCGTGTCCATGGCGTAAACTCTTCCACCACGGTCAATTTCAAGCCCTGCTGTGATCTCACCGCACATGGAGCGGGGAAGTGATGCTTATAGCTGGTATTACCTGCCTGCTCGGGTCACAGCTGCATTTATCCTCCCTGTGTCCCTAGAGGTCGGTGTCACTCTTACTTCCATTTTACAGACAAGGACGACAAGGCTCAGACACACAGACTTACTGGGCCAGGGTCATGCAGCAAACAACCAGCAGCGGCATGAGGATTCGAGTCCAGGTCTGTGAGGATTTCAAAGTCTTTACTCTCTGCACTTGGCCCCAAGTTTCCCTGTTAGCACAACTAACACTGACCATCTCGGCACAGACAGGTGACAGTGAATGCGTGCCCAGCTCTCCCCAAGCCCTTGCATCATCTGTACTCACTTCTGTGTGACCACTGTCTAGAGGCCACTGTCCCGATGAAGTCACTCCGGTTTCACTCCGTAGACCTCCCACCATCTGGCTTTCTGTGGCCCTCTGTGACCTACCCACTTCTCTTTTCCCAGGCAGCGGAACGGTGTACCTCCTCCCTACCCAGACAGCCAGAAACCACATGTTTTCCTAATAAAACAGCTGCCTGGCTCGTATCTCCAATGTCCTCACCTCCACAAATAGCCCCTACTGACACAGGGGTTGCTTCTGTTGAAGCATCTACAGAATAGCTTAAGCAAAAAAGAGAAACCACTGCTCATGTAACTGAATAGTGCAGGGGTAGCTTCAGGCATGGCTGGATCCAGCAATTCACACAATACTATCAGGGTTTGATTTCTCTCTCGGCTCTGCTTCCCTCTGAGCTGTCTGTCCTCCTCTCCCACCACGGCTGGCTTCCTCCAGTAATATGGGAAATGGCTGCTGGTAGCTCCAGGGTCACATCCTCCCATAGGTGAAAGGGCTTTTCTCCCCATGTTCACATGTGACTCTCAGGGAAGTTTTAACAGAACACATCCACATCCATTCGTTGACATACTGTCCATAGTTGCCTTCCTGTCACAACAGCAGAGTTGAGAAGTTGGCAACAGACACCATGTGGCCTGTACAGCAAAAATGCTTACTATCTATCAGGCCATTTCCAGAAAAGCCCATTTAGACAGCAATGGCATCAACAACAATACTTAACTAGCACACATTAAGTACCACATGCCGGCTACAGTTCTAAGCACTCGTTTCCTTCTTATGACAATCCTATGAAGTGGGGAAACTGAGGCATGAAGAGGTTAAGAGCAGCATGGCCAGGATCTGCATTCAGCAGGCCTGACCCCAAATCCCATGCTCTTAATCAAACAAGGCTCTTCTGGAAGCTTCAGTAGGTAAGCCTCTAAATCAGGCCGTGATTTTCCAACTACTGGCTCCAGAAACACACACACACATGCATGTATCTGCGAAAGCACGTAGTGAATCCCACACTGAGCTCCCTTGCTTGTGAGGTGCCCAGCGCTGTCCCATCAACGCTCTGATGGACAGAGCCGTCCCAGTGAGCCATCAAGCTCTCCCTGGACAGGGTGGCCCAAGCACCCCCCACCCAGTGAGTTGGCTGAGGCCGCACATCCCACGAGTCAGGGCTTCAATACCACTCAAGTCCAACGGTGGGCTCTGTGCACGGGCTCCGGTGACGAGCCTGCTTCTCTCACAGCGGGACCTCAACAGGTCTGGTCACAGAGCTCTGAGGCGCCCACAAACATCTGACAGTCCTCATTCAAGTGTAAAGCCTTGTTTGGGAAGTTGCTGGGGCAGCCCTGAGCACGGAGGCCTAGCTCCTGCCCTTGGCCGGTCACTAGAATGCTTTCAGCTGGGGGGTGGGGGTACAGAGACTTGTACTGCCACTGGAGGGAGACAGGGGCATGTCTGAAAGAGAGTTCAAGGCTTCCCACCAGGCCTGGTGCTGTCACTTTCTAGCTGTGTGACTCTAAGGCAAAGCATCTCCTCTCTTGGGCCTCAGTTTCCCCCTCTGTAAAATGGGTTTAATGGTTATATCCCTGCTGCAGGGTAATAGTGATTTTAAGAAAACACTACTTTGTGTGCCTCAGTGTCCTCATCTGTATAGTGGGAATAATGGTAGAACGTACCTCTTGCAGTTATTGTGAGGATTAACCAAGCCAAAAGGTGGTCGAGGCTGACACCCTGTAAAATGTTCAACATTAGCTTTCAGGATGACTGTCAACCAAGGCATGCAAGAGATTATTTCAGCCATGAAATGTATCCTTACTTTCTGGGATAAAAGTGACACGAACCAGCCTCTGGGAAGCTGGCCCCAGCCTTTGGGCAGGTGAGTCAACGTTCTGGGGCCTCGATGCTGGGAGAGCCAAACTCGCAAATACCCGAGTCCCACGCGGCTCTGCTGCTGTGGTTTTGGTTCATTTCAGGCTGGGGTCTTAGAGGGGATGTCTTTTTAATGGGAGTCGCCCATCAGTGCCCAGGGGCTATGCTGAGATAAGTGACGGTGATGATGTGGCCACACTTAAGCTTCCTTCTGGTGATCTGGGCTCTGGCTTGGGGCTCTGGGCAGCCAGGCAAGGGCTGTGCCTCGGAGCCAGGGAAAGGCCCCTGCCCCATCTGCGGTCCAGCCTGGACCTCACTCCAGCCCCCAGGACTTGGAGCTTCATCCACCCACTGCAGACCTGATATCCCCTCTGGGAGGCCACAGCCTCTCAGATTTCCCGAGGCCAAGAGGGAACTCGGCCCTCGCCTCCCACCTGCTCCTCGCGATTTTCCCCAGTGTCTTCCACATCCCAGGAAGCGTCCCTGAATCCATCCAGCCGCTCAGGCCAGGGGCCTGGGAGGCGTTTTCATTCATTCCGTTCCGCCACATGACATCATCACCAGTCAGCCCCACCTGCTCTACTTCTAAGGCCAAGCTCAGACATCCTCTGCCACTGCCAGGCCTCCTCCAGGCCACCTGCGTGCCCCCATGACACTGCTCCAGAGGGATCCCCCAGAAACACTGCTGGATCGCATCACTCCCCTGCACACCCTCCGTCAGCTCCCTGGGCACCGAGACAAAACCCAGGCCCCTGCGTGTGGCCAGGGAGACCCACATGGCCACGCAACACCCTGTTCTCTGCCTGCATCTCCCACCTGCTCTGTGTTCCAGTCACAGAAGCTCTGAGACCTGGGGCTCTCCCTGACCCACAACACATATGTGCACATGCACAAGCACACATACACACACACACACAAACACCCACAGAGGTGAAGACTCAGACATACACATATCCCTGTGCTACACAGACAGGCACCCCCAGAGATAAGGAAGCGCCCCCCAGCCCAGTCACAGCCAGACCCCTGCACGTACACACCTTCCCGCACACCAGCAGACGCTGACACGCACAGCGCACAAGCTCACGCAGACGCAGCCACCTCTGTCCACAGCTGACGACTCCGCCTCCCCCCGCGGCTCCACCACGGCGCTGTTCATTTTCTTCCTAGAATCGCAATTTGTGGTTCTTCTGTCCCACTTGTTTGCACACTTAGCGTCTGTCCACCCAGATCCCACCTAGACTGTCCGTCCCAGGAGGCCCAGGACATTCCTCCTGCTTCCGCGCTGTGTTCCCAGCACCCAGTAGGCACTCAGTAGGAATCATCCTGAACCCCTTTTCTATTTTAAAAATGGGCTGCACTTTCATGCTTGCCTATGGGTTAAAATATCCTGGAAAGACAAACTAGAAATGTGTCACCTAGGAGGGGCTGAAGTTCAGGAGACCCACCGTTCATTCCGCACTCATCTTTCATGTCTCAACTAAAAAAAATTATACGTATATTTCTTATGGAATAAGACATCTTTGAAAAATTAATATTTTAAAATGGTCTACCTGAGATGCTCTCCAAACAGGCCCAGCTTCAGAAACCTCGGGAAGTGTTTCTAAAATTCTGGCAGGAGGTGTTGGGTTGGGCTCCCAGGCGTCAACATCTATCTGGGTGGGGTGAGGGGTCCGCACGGCCCCTTCCCAGGTCTGGGTGAAGCCCACGCCTCCTGTGGGACTCATTGCCTGCGCCCCTCTGTCTTCATGGCCAGTGTGTCTGTCAATGAAGGAAATTAAGTTTGTCTGTGGCTGAACGTCATTCCTAAAGCCACACTGCTGGCTGTTAGAGCCAAGGGTTACAAGGGCAGTGATTGTGGTTCATAGCTCGACAGTTTTTTCTAGACTCTTCAGAGGAATGTGAAGCTGAGCTAACTGAGCCACAAATCACAAAGGCTATCTTACACCTTATTGTTTTTTTGGGACAGAGTCTCACTTTGTCACCCCGGGTACAGTACCGTGGCATCATCATAGCTCACAGCAACCTCAAACTCCTGGGCTCAAGGGATCCTCCGCCTCAGCCTCCTGAGTAGCTGGGACTACAGGCGTGCACCACCACGCCCAACTAATTTTTCTATTTTTTTATAGAGACAGGGTCTCGTTTTTGTTGAGGCTGGTCTCGAACTTCTGACCTCAAGCGATCCTCCTGCCTTGGCCTTCCACAGTGCTAGGATTATAGGCGTGAGCCACTGCCTGGCCCATACTTTTTTTTTTTTTTAAGTAGAAGGTAATAATTACATGTATAGCCTTGCTCAATATCATAATCTCACAAAATTTCCCTTACCCTAAAGGATTTTTTTAAATGCGCAATAAGATTCCTGAGTCCCCAGACCGCCGTCTTCTCACATCCTCGTGTGGATACTCCTGGCTTTCCAAACAGCTCTTCCCCGTCAAATCCAGTTCCCTTCCCACTTCCAGGCTATCTTTCCACTGCCCACTCACATGACGACACACGTTCTCCAAGTGTCTGATCACAGCCGATCTTTTTAGGGAAGACAGGGGTTTACAGAAAACAACAACAGAATCAACCGTGCTTCCAGTTGGTCATTTGCTATCAACACCCCTCCCACGCTATCTTGCCAGGTCTTCCTGATTGTGGGTGGGAAGAAAAGGGGAAAGGAGATTGTCCCTGATCCTGTTTTCACCTGGCATAATTGAAAACTGTCTATTACCTGCTCCATCCATGGCTGTCTGCTTTGTCTCTTTCTTCCGAACCTGACTCGTGTGTCTCGAAGGAATCGTATTGGTTTTCTGGTCTAATTTCTACATCTTTCAAGACTCCCACTTGCCTTACTGATCCCTGGCCAACCTCAGGTGAGACAACGTGGCATCTCGCCTCCCTGTGCTAAGCAGTCTCTGCTTTATACCTCCGTGAATAGCCAGTGAGTACTCCTCTTCCAATGTACCTTCTGGAGTACCTGTAGCTGTTGCTAAAGTCATGCATTACTATCCCTGAGTGGCCTTTCATCTTCCCCGGCCTCCCCTGATCAACCTAAGATTGACTTACAAGGCAGATATAACAAATATATAGGGTATGTGTGGCCACTGCCAGCTCCCAGCCTGTGGCAGACATTACTAATGGATCGCCAACTCCTATGCTGCAATCCAACCCATCAATGAATTCAGTCAATTGGACCTCTAAAGTAAAGCCCAAATCAAATCAATTCTTACCTGTCACCCATCCTCCACCATTCCTTGCTCAGGCACCTGCAGTAACTTTGAATCTGGTCTTTTAGCTTCTCCTCCTTACTTCTTTCCATCAGTTCTCCACACATAACCTAGAGTGATTTTTTTAAAGCTTCAATCTTTTAAACATAAACCAGATCCTAGCAATTCTCTATGGAAAATCCTCCAAGAGCTTCCCATTGCATTTAAAATAGGATGCCAACTCCATCTCGAGCTCATGTTGGTATCTATCAGTTTCTCCCGACTAGCGCCTAGCACATATTAAGTGCTCCAAAATGTTTATAGATTGAATGAGACTCTCTTTTGCTAACCCAGAAGGGGCAGTCTAAGAATCCTTCTTAATATAGCACTCCAGGAAGCTACCACCGAATTCTCAGAGTTAGCATGCAAAATGCAACCTACTTTCAAAGCCTGTTCTAATACCGGCGGTCCTACCCACTTCCAATTATTTGAGAATGAGGGAGCATACAAATAAATCAGTCCAGCCCACTTGACTAGCTTGCTTTCTTTCATTACAGGGAGAAAACTTTTTAATCCTTTTCGTAGTAGAAAAAGGTCTGTTGAGGTTGAGCTTTGGGCCTGGCAGGGCTGCTGACGGGGTCCTTCAGCTCCGGTGTCTGGTGGCAGGGACCCTGGGGAGTCTTTTCCACGCTTGGCCGTCAGCGAGGCCATCACCGCACAGAAGGATACTCAGAAAGCCCAGCTCTGGGCTGCCTCTCTTCAGAACGTCACCTTCGCAAACTGGCTGAGTCACTGCGATGGCTAGAAACAGGTTCTAGAAAATCTAACCTTCTGGAAAGCCCAAAAGTCCCAGAACTGGAGGAACCACTGGGAGAAAGAGAAAATGTTCTGAAACAGAGAGTTCCGAGGGGGTTGCGTTGGGCTCTGAGCTCACTGACTAGTTTCCCTGGCCAGCGACATCTTGGAGCCAAAAGTGAACCTTGCTGGTGCTTCCGCCAGGTTTCTTGGGGAACGGGGATGAGGGCAGGAGGAAAACGAGACAGAGCAAGGGAAGAGTAATTAGTGCTATTAATTACATCTTAACCACAGCCTACGTTTCTGCCCCGGGATTAAAGAAACATTCATCTGGAACGACTATTAAGGTCTTAAATTCAGTGCGTCACAAATCAGGGCAGTGGAATGAAAATTCTTTCTCTGTAGGGACCAGGAGGTAGAGAGCAGAGAATTTTCTATCCAGGTTGCTGCAGCCCAGCTGGAAAAGCCAGGGCTTGCGAGCAGGGTTCGCTTGTTATTGTTGTCGGCTGTATTTTTTTTTAAAGCTGTTTCAGGCAGGGATGTGTTCCAAATGTATAATCTAATGTGCTATAAAAGTCACTAATGTGATTACACTTTTATATCGTATTAGAGAAAATGAATACTAATTCAATACCAAACGCTAATTCGGTAGAACCACAAATTGCTGAGAGGCTGCAAAACATTTGCTGGGCTGAACTTTCTGGCTGGTGCCTGAGAGTTTGTGGTGGGGTTTTCAGGAGTTGGTGCATCCGGTCTAGTGAACTGGGCAGTCACAGCTGTTGTGGTCTGTCATCGCCTTTGCAGGGGACAGACACTAGAGTGGTTCCCCTGGGAACACATATCCTATCACCAGAGGAGGAATTTTTCACATCACAATGAATGCAAATCTGCTTGGAGTTTTAAACTAAGCATGTTGTTTGATGGCATCAGCAGTGAGAGATGAACTGCCTCTAAATCTGACTTAAGGTTGGGAATGGCTTCCGGGAAGGAAAACCACTAAGAATCGTGGCCTAGGGAGTAATAGTAACGGCCAGCGTTTACGGAGCACTTACCATGAGACAAGCACTGTTCTAAACTCTTCTTCCATTCACTCATTCGACCCTCAAGACCACTCTATGAAATAGGAAGCTTTTCTATGCGCATTCAACAGATGAGGAAAATGGAGGCTCAGAAAGGTAAAGTGATTTGCCCAAGGTCACACAGCCAGTAAGGAACAGAGCTGTGACACCAGGCCAGGCTATTGGCTCCAGAGCTGCGTCCTTAATCACTCCATTTAATTGAAGTTTGTCCCACAGACCAGACAATCATACTTTACCTGCATTATCTCATGTTAAATGGAGGTGACCCTTGGGAAGATTTATACTCATTCCCATTGCACAGATGAACACACTGAGATTCAGAAATGTTACCTGACTTGCCCAATGGTACCCACCACACCGGAAGCAACACAGCCAGGACTCAAACCTGGCTCCAAAGTCAGGGCTCATAACCACTGTGCTACACAACCTCCCAAGTGCCCCAAACCAAGGCCACAATCCCCAAAGGGAGGTCTCCACTCCTCCTCTCCCCCACACTGATGTCCAACATCCCCTCTCACTCCAGCCTCCCTGTATTTTCATGGAGACTTTTGTCCTCCCACTCCTGACCCCAAAGGATGATTCGGGTCAGCTTCTGGAACAATCTTCCCTCCCTGAAATCTCTCTCGTGGGCCCCCGACCCTCTGCGCTCCACAGCTCTGCCTCACGGGCACTATGTTCCATTTTATTATCAAATATCACACACGTCCCCCCGTCTCGGCTAGTCGCATCCAGAAACGCGGGGCCAGAATTACGATGCATCAGCTCGCCTTCATAAATAAAGTTTTGCAATTTCCTCATCTGGGGGCACGGATAAATTATTCTTCTGCATCAAGGTTACGATGATCAAAAAGGTGGCCGGCTGGCCTTCCTCGAGAGTGAGGAGGAAAAGAAGGTTCTGATTACATCGCGGCGCCAGGCTGAGGGCGGAGCCTGGTGGCCCAGCCTTCCTGCTCTGTGACCACACCACAACCAGGGAGCTGCAAAGGCACCGGCTCCGACGCCAAGGTCCTGTTCCAGGAGGGACGCACATGACAAGCAAGTCTCACTTTTGTATCCTTCACTGGAGTTGACAGAAGGAGCCTTGTGGTGACAGGCGTGTGGCACTGCTTTCTTGTCCTCTTCACTGAGAGCCCCCATCCACCCCACTGCAACCGCACATGCTGGCTCTCTCCATGGGGTGTTACAGGCGGAACTGGGTCCCCCACAAACCCATATGCTGAAGTCTTAACCCCCAGGACCTCAGAATGTGGCCGTATTTGGAAATAAGGTCTTTAGTGAGGCCATCAATTTAAAATGAGGTTGTCAGGGTGGGCCCTAATCCAATATGACAGGTTTCCTTATAAAAAGGGGACACTTTGGACACAGAAACACGTAGAGGAAGAACCCCTTTTGAACATGAAGAGGCCATCTATAAGCCAAAGAATGAGGTCTCAGAAGAAACCAGCCCTGCTGACCCCTTCATTTTGGGCTTCCTAGTCTCCAGAAGTGAGAAAACAAATCCCCGTTCGAGCTGCCCAGGCTGTGGCACTTTGTACGGCAGCCCTCGCAAGCTGACACCCAGACACGCTTTACAAAAAGCTGGACCAGAGTATAGAGTGGATCCTATTGGCGTGAGGCCACCAAGTAGTACCTACAGCTAATTTGTGCTCTTGACTACGTATCTGTTAATGGTCTGTCTGTCCCCACTAGACTAGAAGCTCCGTGAGGGCAGGTACAGTCACACGCGACATAATGATGTTTTTTGGTCAATGACAGACCGTATATACAATGGTGGTCCCACAGGATTATGGCATCATATTCTTACTGTCTCTGTTCCATACTGAGACATACTTAGATACACAAATACTTCCTGTTGTGTCGCAGCTGCCTACGGCATCCAGCACCGTAAGCCGCTGGACAGGCGCACAGCCCAGGAGCAACAGGCCACACCATACGGCCTGGGCGTGTAGGAAGCTGCACTGTCCGGGTTTGTGCAAGTACACTCCATGATGTTTGCACAATGACAAAATCACCTGATGACACATTTCTCGGAATGTGTCCCTGTCATTAAGCAACGCGTAACTGGAAATCTTTCTCAGTCATCACTGTATCTCCGGCACCTAGAACGGTGTCTGGCTTATACTTGTTGAATTAACAAGTAAATGATTAAAAGTGAGTAAGTGAAGAAATGCAGGGAAGAATGAGTTTAGCTTTCACACGCTGCAATTCGGAAGGCCGCATTCTTCTACCTGGAAGGATGGTAGCCAGAGATGACACTGAAAACAGAACCCAGGGCATTCCCCAGCAGGATACCCCTGTACCTTGGGTTACATCTCGAGATTCAAAGAAGGAAAAGCAAAAGAAGAAGGTTTGCTCCAGCTCTAACCATCCTGCCACATTTGCCACCATTTTCTGGGGTCCCGACCAGCAGGCACACCCACCTCACCTCGCCTAAGTCTGTTTACAAGCCCGAGGCCACTCTGTCCCTTCTATCTTTGGTTGTTTCTGAGAAGGTGCCTTCTTTGTTTCTGGGGTAGCAAGTGGCCTCACACGCCCCATCCGAAGCAGCCTGTCCCCAGTCCCTGACCGCCAGATGGGCAGCCAACACCTCCTTCCTTCCCCCCACGCACGTCCAACGCACCGGAACCGCCCAGCCTGCGAGGCACTGCAAGATCTACCGCCTCTAACACGCGTGTATTTTTCCGGTCCTGAGAGCAAATGTTTTCATTTTAACAGCAGAATCGGGCCCATTAACAGACACTGTAAACAGGTGGTCCTCGGGCAGGATATGCCCACACACAGTTTGGTCTGTGTCACTACATATTTTAATTTTCTTTTAAAAATGGGTGATTTTGCATACAAATCCCAATGCCCAGCTTCTCATGTGCAATTTAAAACTGGCAACGCTGGGCTTATGGTGGCACTCGGCTGGAGGTGTGGGGCTGCTGTCCCCTTCAGGTGGGCCATACACCCTTGACCAGTTTGTCCTGGGAGCCGAGGTCCCGGCATCTGGTCATCTCACCCAGGTCCACCGTCTGAGGCACCTACAGGGGCGTGAGGTTTCGAGCTCTCCCTAAACCTCTGCTGCAGAGCACGTGAGGACTCCATCAAAATCAGTGACTGATGTGATCCAAGCCAATCTCCCAAAAAGCCGTTCCTAGGCCCCTGACTGCCTCAGCACATAGTAGGTCCTCAATAGATATTCACTGAATGACTAAACAAATGGCAACAGAAAACCCAGTCCTCAGAAATAGCTTGGGCACAGCCAATGAAATCTGGACCTAATCCATCGGCAGGCGATGGCAGAGTGGGCCTGGCCAGGCTTCGGGAGCCTCCTGGCCAGCTGAGAGCGCTCCCCGCCCTCCTAGGCGAGGCCAGTTAACACCAGACCCCTCTTGGCGCTGGCCCTCCGCATTGAGAGCTGGTGACAGACACAGCCCAGCCTCCCCACACGTGCTGACGACACCCTCGACCCAGTCTCAGCAAGACGGAGCCAGCCAGAGCCTTCATCCCCTGCCCTCCACGCCTCCAGTAGGTGCCCAATTCTCGCTGCCCTCCCAAACCCTGACGAAACTGCGAATTCTCCCTGTCAGTGCTGTATATCACTTTGAGATATATACCATATTAGCAGAAAGAACTGAATTATATTGCATTCATGATGCAATTAAACACTTCACTAGGAATCAATGTAAAACTGATGAGGCCTGAAAGTAGTGCATATGGCTTAGAACATTATAAAACATTACCTTCACTCAAATCCTTTTCAGTAGCAATTTAAATCTTCTTACAGTTACTGCTGCCAATGGTAAACCATCTACTGATTCATAACAGCACATGGTAACGAATGAATTTTTTTAAAAATTTATTCAACTACTAAATTACCCATGAAACCGGAATAGCTGACAGGAATAATCTGAATTATTATTAGCTCTGCAAGTATTCTGCATTAGCCAATTTAAAACCACGGTTCTCAGGCAGGAACCAGTTAGTACAGCCGGAGTGTTAAATGACTGCAATAGTTCTTCATTTTACTGCTGCTTACATTTAAAGGTCAAGAGATAAAAATTACATATGACTCCAAACATAGGAAGGGTGTTTATCTTTTTCTATCGGGTCAGTTGTAAACTTTAAAAAACATTTGAGATGCAATTGTACAAACTCAAAGACCTCTGGAATATTTAGAAATCAGAAGGCTGGGGGGGTTCTTCTCCCTGCCACCCCCACCCTCAATTCATTGTTGCAAGAAAAGGAAAAAAAATGACATGACCTTTTGTCCTTGTGGTCTAGAAACTTGCTATCTAAAAGTTCCTTCTTTTCCCCCCTGGCCTTCACATACCTTCAAGCTCCTGGGCAACTCTGGAAAGATCCTGAAGCTACAGAAGGAGGAAGTCGCAAATGCAGGTGCTCAAACCACACCAAGAGGTCATTTGGTCCAGTCCTCTGCCTCCTGCTTGTGGCTGAAGCAAGACCAAAGCTTTCAGGCCCCTGCTCCCTTCCTTAACTGCCTTCGTGTCCACGTCTACATGTCTGTTGGGCATCCGAAAGCCCAAGAGGGGGACACCAAGAAGAGAGACATAAAGAACCAGCGTTCTTCAGGAGTCTCCTGTTATCCGTGCATGACTGAACAAGGACCGTAAAACACCAGCCTCATTTCTTTGCGTAGCTTTGGCAAGATGGGCATGTGTGTGTTCAGCTCTGCAGAAGGGCAAGCTAGGCAAGTTTCAAGACATGATTCTTTTTTTTCAAATTTCTTTTTTTTTGGGGGGGGGAAGGGTTTACATTTTTTTTTAACCACAAAGTTAATATACACTCGTTATAAAAAATTCAAATATAGAGAAGCACAAAAGGAAAAAAGTTGATAGCCCTGTCTTGCCACTTTGCACTCAGCTATCAACAAATAATAAACTAAGCACCTACTATGTGCCAGGATACTAGGGATGCAGCAGTGATCAAACCCTTTGGAATGTTCTGGGGTGCATCCTTCCAACTAACATCTACCTAAAAATGGGATCGCATACTACTACTTGCTTTATTCACCTAACAAAGTATCTCAGACATCTTTAACTAAAAGGCTACAATTCCACTGTGTGTGCAAACCACGCATTTGTCCAGACCTGAATGCAGGACTTTTTTTTTTTACACTAATATAAACCATCTTGCAAATGAACACTGTTCAAGCTACAAAGTAAGGGTGTGCCCAGCCTCATGTCACAAATGGATGTTCAACATGTCTTGGCATTTTAAGGTCTTACTCTTAAGGGGGTGTGGGAAGTCGACATACTCCTGTGGAAAAAAATCCTTTCGACAGGCAGAGAAAGCATGTGTGGTCCCCTTTCCCTCAAATTATCTCTTATGCACAAGCTGATTTCTATGGATTTATGTGCTTTTAACATGTGAGCAACTGTCCAATGTCTTCTGCAGTGCCAGGAAGCCCCTGTCGAACCTGTGGTTTTCAACCAGGGGTGATTTTGCCCCCCAGGGGACATCTGGTAATTTCTGGAGACATTTTTGGTCATTTCACCTTGGGATTGCTGGGGGTGGTGTGCTACTGGCATCTAGTGGGGAGAGAACAGGGATGCCGCTCGACACCCTACAATGTACAGACAGGCCCCTACAGCAAAGGGTTACCCAGCCCAGATGTCAACAGTGTCAAGGTTGAAAACTCTGCTTTAGTCAAAATCTGGGGCGCTCTAGGGTTATATGGTTGAGAGAATAGGTCTTGGACACAGACATCGTGCTTAAGGCCCAGTTAAGCCACTTGCTAGCTGTGTGACTTTGGACAAATGTGTAACTTCTCTGAAGCTCAGTACTGTCAAGTTTTGCAGGTAAGTGTCCTTACCTACCTATTACAGAATCTACTTTAGGAGTATTGGGAGGATCACACGAGCCACTTTGTGCCGAGTACGCAGCGCAGTGCTACCTAGCAGCAGCACTACTGTCAGTATTAACAGTAATTGCAGCTGCAGCAGTAGGGAAAGCAACATTTTTTTTATTGTGGTAAAATACACATAATGTAAGATTTACCATTTTTAAATGTACCATTGTGTGGCATTAAGTGTGTTTACATTGTTGTGCAACCATTGCCACTATCCATCTCCAGAACTGAAACTCTGTCCCCATTAAACACTAACTCCTTAATCTGCCCTCCTCATTCCCTCCGCCCGCTGACCGACCCCCAGCACCCACCGTTCTACTTTCTGTCTCTAAGATTTGACTACTCTAGGGAGCTCCTATAAGTGGAACTACATAGAATTTGTCATTTTGTAACTGGCTTATTTGACTCAACATCCGCAAGGTTCATCCATGTTGTAGCATATGTCAGAATTTCCTTCCTTTTAAGGCTGAATAATATTCCACTGTACGGACAGATCACATTTTGTTGGACACCTGTGTTCCATCTTTTGGCTGTTGTGAACAGTGCTGCTACAAACATGGGTATACAAGCATCTGTTTGAGTCCCTGCTTTCGATTCTTACAGGTGTATACCCTGTCTCCAAATACAGCCACTTTCTGAGGTCCTGGGGGTCAGGACTATGACACATGAATTTTGGGGGACACAATTCAGCCCACAGCACCATCTCTCACCTGAGGCTGAAAAGCTGAAGAATCTGATTTCCCAGCCTCCCTTGCAGCTATGAGTGGCTGGTTCTGGACAATGAGATGAGGCTCCCAAGAAGGGCTTCCCTTCCTGAATTAAGAGGTAAAATTCTCACTGGGAGAAAACCTTTGGCCCTCTGCCCCTTTGGCCTTCCCTTCTTATTCCTTCCTGGCCCGCAGACAGGAGCCCTGGAGGAGGAACAGCCATCTTGCTGTATGCAGATGAAAGATGGGAAATGCAAAGACAGATGGCTGCCTCCCTCTGACTTCGTCACGTGAGAAAAACAAACCCACAACACGGCCTTCTGTGAGTGAGTGGACCAGTAAATGGTGGTAACATCCAGACAGTGGAATATTATTCAGCGCTAAAAAGAAATGAGATGTCAAACCATGAAAAGACATGGAAGAACCTTAAATGCACACAGCTAAGGGAAAGAAGCCAGTCTGCAAAGGCTCCACACGGCATGATTCCAACCATATGACATTCCGGAAAAGGCAAAACTACGGAGACAGCGAAAAGATCAGTGGTTACCAGAGGGCTGGGGGGAGAGAGAGAGGGAGGAGTAGGTGGAGCACAGAGGATTCTCAGGGCAGAGGAACGACTCTGTGTGATGCTACAACAGTGGATACACGTCACTACACGTATGTCCAAACCAGTGGACAGTACACCACCAAGAGTGAATCCTGACGTAAACCGTGGACTCTGGGTGACAATGACGTGTCAGTGGAGGCTCACTGATGGAAACAAATGTTCCGCTCTGGCACGGGCTGCTGCTGGGGAGGGAGACTGTGCATGTGGAGGGCAGGGCATATATGGGAACATTCTGTATTCTTTGCTCAATTTTGCTATGAACTTGAAACTGCTCTAACTGTAAAGTTTATTTAAAAAAAAATAAATAAATGGAACCATACAAGCTTGAGGCACCCGTTGGCTGAATTCCCGGTTACTTGCAGCTGAATGCATTCCTCACCAAAGCAGAATCTTGGGGCACTGAGGCCACTGGCTGGGCCCCACAAGGGTAGAGGGGTTTGGACAGAGTAGAGTGAACTTCTGTGTTAAAGCATGGAAGCCAGCGATGCCCGGACAAACATTATACAAGATCATAGATCCCGTGCAGGCCCTTCATGCCCAGTGGGAAACAGTAATTAATTCAGTAATTAATTAAGCACCTTCTGGGTCCCATTCAGGCATAACGGGGGAGTTGGGGTGAGAGAGATACTTAGGGCCCAGACCTGGACTTTGAAGGACCTCATGATCTAACAAGAGGAATCCTAAGGCAGAACAGACACTTGGCAGTAGCGGATCCACTGTGTGTCACATCAGCCTGAGTGACATGGGAGTTTGGAAAAGGACTGGATGATCAGGGAAGGCTTCCTGAAGGCAGCGGTTGTAGCAGAGCAGAGCCTTGAATGCCAAGTCAATCTGAGTAAACAGATTCCGCTGGGGACGCCAAGCAGGCAGCAAGTAAATGCAAAGAGGTTTTGGGTAACAACTGCTCCCAAGAACAGGAATTGAGGGAGGTGTGGCAGAGAAGGAAACTGAGTCCCTCGAGCCTCTGAGAAAAAACCTGGGCACATGCCCAGTGGCCCACACCACTCCCGGTGGGAAGGCAGGTGGTAGACAGGTGCTTAGCATACACGTGCACATCGACGGAGATGGCGTCGGATGGCAAGGCCTCCGGAAAAAGTAGGCTCCAACTCAGAAAGGAGGCATTGTCTCTTTAAGTGAGCATAACACTGTATCATCCTTTCTCTTCCTATTTTGGGTTTTATTAGCAAAGCAGTACAATGTTTATACTAGTGGGTATTACATTTGCCAGAACAATTACAGTATGACAAATGGTACATCAATGTAATCCATCAACCTTGCCAAGACAGGAATCCTTTACTTGGGACTGCCATTAATTCTGCGCTCCCGTCTCTGGGGTCCTGGGCCCGTGTAGCCATGACAACGCAGATGACGCCTGGTGCGAATGCCAGGGCTCCGTGAAAAATGGGCACCTCCTTGATGCGCTGGAATTTAACCTCCAACACCCGCATATTAGTCTACTCGGAGCAAGAAATTAGAGTCTGGAGCTGGAAACACCCGAGGCACTTGGGGGAAGGGGTGCTCCTGATCCTTCACCCTGCCAGGTGCAGCGCCTCAGAAGCAGGGAGGGATATATCCACTGGGTCGTGTGGCCCTCCTGTCACCGGCTGCTGGACACCAGCCCCAAAGCCAGGGGAAAATTCAGGCAGGATGTGCCAAGTCTCAGCGGCAACAGCAGCTTTCAAGGATAGGGGACAGGAAACTTCAGGGCACAAGGTTCAAAGACAATGAGCATTTAGAGAGGAGAAAGGGAAAAGTGCTTTCTAGATCTGTACAGAAAGCCCCCAGAGAGTCCAAAAAAGTGAACACCCTTCTGGGCACACGGAGCAAAGGAGATGTGATGCACAAGGATCCCAGATCCCTTTGGCGGGGTAACTCCAGCCCCAAACGACGGATACATAATTTCCTGACCCTGGATTCACTCTACCTCTGCCAGCTGCAGCTCCCCGGAGCAGTGAAATCCCGGCGGCCACAGGCCCTCAGACGAGACTGTAGTCATCAGCTGCAAATTCGCCGGGAGTTTCAGGCTTCCTCGATTCATCCCGACCGGCAAATTACGAGCCGGGAGCAGCTTTATAAAATATGAAACGGCTGCTGTCAGTTTTTCCATCAGTTCTACATATTTTGCTGTTAACAAAAGGAACCGATAAGCACTTCTCATAAGAAAAAACAAGAATAAAATCAAAGGCCCCTAATGGAGACAATCTCCAAAGTGCAACAACACAAGCCCATTTCTGGTTTTTTCCCCCTTCCCTGACAAATCAATCTGGCCATGGTCCAAGGACACAGGCAGACGGACGGAGCTACCTCACCTGTATTATTAAGCCATTACCAGAATCATTTTATTCCCATTTATAATGTTCAATACATGGTCTGAAGACTTTTCTAATATAGTAATTAGATGGAACACTAGATAGATGGATTAAATTGGGACGATATTTTATGCCATTGTACACTGCCTTACAATATTCTGCCTGGTTTCTGAGATACCAAAATGGGAGCGTGGGTATATATGAATATATCCCTTTTATTTTGGGTGGGGGGGATGTACTCTGCATGTGGCTCATCTTAGCACAATCCTTCTCATTTGGAAATCTGATGGAAATTTATGAATCCATGATAGAGCTTGCTAGGAAAGGCATCCTACATTCTGTCTCTCCTGCCCCCAGGCAAAGGTTTTCCAAGCATCACCACCACTGTCAGAGTCCCTGCAGCCAGCACTTACTGGGTGATTACTAGGCACCAGGCATGGAGCTGCGACCTTGACATTCATCAAGTACATAGGCTTTGAAATTGCCCAGAGTTGGGTTTAAGTCCCAGCTCTGCTTCTTACTCACTGTTGACCAGGGGCAAGTCACTTTACCTCTCTGAGCCTCAGTCTTCCCCACCTGTAACATGGGGATGATATCGGTACCTATCTCAGGGGGCTATTCTTAGATGCTTAGATGACGCTTACTAGCATGGGGCCAGAGAGTAAATGCTCAATAAATGCCAGTCATTTTTATCATATTTTTTGGCTCAAGGAGATAGCATCATGCTCATTTTACAGATGGGGAAACTGAGGCTTGGAGAAGAGAAATACTTTATTCAGGTTACTGAACAAGTAAGTGGCAGGCACAAATATCTTAACCACAAAAGACCGTTTCCTTTGAAGAGTAAAAGGAAGGACATCTCTACCAAGGAGTGTGTCCGTAACTGTGTGTGTGTGGGGAGGGGAGGTGCTGAGCTGAGCCCGAGCCCCTAATTTGTACCTAAAATATGGATATGAATTATAATCTTAATTTTAAGGGCCTAAGAAATTAAGTCTGGTGATCAACAAAGAATATATCCCTTTATATGCCATCTCCTCTCCAACTTTGAGATGACACTAAAAAACAAGACCAGAGAAACAAGTCATGTGGGAGTCACCTGAGGCTCCCCACTCACTTCTCAGGCATTGTCCCCAAGAGGTAAAACTGAGCCATGGAAAAGTCAAACCTAGATCATCATAAAGAGACATGATGCTACTTTGTAGAGGGGAAAACAGAAGCTCAGAGAGGTCATGTAACCTGCTAATGGTCACAAAGCTTTGGAGGTCACATTAAGGACCTCTGCTCCTCTGGAGCCTCAATCAAAGTGTGACAAGGGCTGCAAATCCTCCCCATTCGGATTATCCCCCCCAAAAAAGCCCAAACCCATCCTTCTTGTTCCCCTAACTTTAGACCACCGCAGCCTGCCTGGGCAAGGGCTATATTTAGCTGATGCTTTTTTCCAGTTTTGTGTGGAAATGGAGAACATTTACTGGATGAAACCTGTTAATATGAAACAGGAGGACGCACCCAAACACAAAGCTGGAAGCTGGTTGCTTCTGAAGACCTGCCTCCCCCAGAGCTGGGAAAATAAAATTACCCTCCTGTACACATATTTCCCTACCAAGAGAGGGTTCTCAATTTGACAGGCAGTGCTTCAACTCACAAAAAGAAAAAAAAAAATTCCTCAATGAAATTCCAAAAATCTCTTCACTGCTAGCTCAATCTACAGTACTGATGAAAAAGCGAGACTTGTCTTTCATTGTCACTGGTCCCCCATCAACAGACGCTGGCCCTGCTGCTCTCTCGCTCTTCTGCTCCGGAAGCAGGGCCCCTGCACAGCCCCATGGAGTCCTCGGAAAGTGGTTACATGGGTTTCCAGCTCACCCCAGGTCTTCTGCTGTTTTTGCAAGCATGGCTGACATGGAAGGTCTCCACACTGGAAAAATGTCTTTAAGGAATCAAGTAAGGGACAGGGAGCTGAGCCAGAACAGGGAGGAAAAAGAAGAGAGAAGTTACTGGAAATGCCAAACACTGACACTGTGTCTGGCCCCATGATTGCCTCACTGCTCCTAAGCACCCCATTAAGATCACCATCTCACAGACAAGGAAATGGGGGCTCGGAGAGATTAAGTGACTTACCCAACGTCACACAGTGCGTTCAGGGCACAGCTGGGATTTGAACCCAGGTCTAAATTTAACATCCTGACCTGTAAGTCTGATCAACCCTTAGGCAGAGTGATGGCAGACCCACCTCCTTCGACACAATAGGCAGTTCTTGGGTGGCAATTGTTCTGAAATCTTATCCTATTTGAAATGACCTTGGGAAGCTCAGCCCTGCAGAAGGAACGAAGGAGCCCTGTGCACTGCATACAGCCGCACCTTGGTTCATCCACTCGGTACAGCGGATTTTCTTACAGCGGTGTTCTCTGGGGTGATACAAAGACCTTCCAAGGAAGGGGATGCCATTGGCTGGGTCTGAGATGAGGCTGCGTCAGATAAAGGCAGAAACTCCCACTGCCTTAGAAGAGCCTCCTCTGAGCAGCTTGAAGGCTTTGTCCCACTGCAGCGCCGGAAAAATAACAATCTCAGTAACCACAGCCTTGAGCACCGTGATTTCTGAACAGGAGCCCATGGCTTGAGTCTTCGCCCACAGAGGCCGTTTGCTGTTCTGCCCTCGCTGGCCCTGAAGGTCCCCTCTCTGCAGCCATCCCAAGCCAGGGAGGCAGAAAACGTCCCAACACACACCCTTCCTCCTCCTTTCTCTCCCAAATGCTACTGGTTCCCCTCCCGCTGAGCACAGGCCGGCAGGACCCCTCTCCTCTGAAGACGGCCTCCGGTTTATAAGAAGGAATGTCACATCCACGCCCTCCTTGGTCCTTGTAAACCTCCCAAAAGAATGGACACTATCTTAGCTCCCTGTCCCCACGAGGACCCTGAGGCTCAGGGAGTTCATGACCTGCTGGAGACCACACAGCACTCACAGGTGGGCCTGCCCAGGCTGGATTCTGTCTTGGGTCGGGTCTCTGGAGGCAAAATCTGAGACTGGTGTGCTAGTGACTTAGCGGGGAGGGGGTATGCCTGCCTCCCCAGCAGGCTGGGACAGGGGGAAGGAGCTGAGCAAAAATGTGGGCCCAGAAGGAGTCTAGTGTCAACCCCGGGAGCTGCTGGGGGGTGAATGGCACCACAGGGTGGTGTCGCCTTGAGGGAAGGGGTCAAGGCTTTCATTCCTCCTGAGTCCATCACTCAGGGGCTGTGGGCTGCCCCCATGTGAGGAGGGAGAGAACACCTTGAGATTCCTCGGTGAAGGGGACAGCCAGCTCACAGCACATGCATGCTGCCTGGTGAAGGGATCTGTATGGGCCAACCATGGCCCCCAGAGATTCTGTTTGTCCTTCTTCCTAGCATTCAGCGAGAAGGGTGGCAGGGATGGGAGATTCCTTGCCTAACTCAAAGCCAAATGGTAGCAGACCATCCCCCCACTCCCTGCCAGAGGAGGGAGACCCTGGGGGCTGCTATGAGGAAACAGGCACAGAAAGGTTAAGCAGCCTGACCGAGGCCACACAGCGTTTCATTCCGTTTACTGCGGAGCCAGAGCCATGACCCTCTGTAATAATGAAGAGTTGACAGGCAGCCCCTCTGCTGTTCCCCCTGCCCCCCACCTCTCCTTTCTCCCCACCCCCATGTAGCTGTACCTCCCCTTGCCAGCTCCCCAGCGCCCGGGTGCTGGATGGGAACAGTGACACCTTGTCAAACAGGCTTTTGATAAATGCAAATCTCTCTTAATTTGAATTTAATTATCAATGAAGTGAGCGACTCCCAGATCGCTTCTCCCCATCAGAAACTGGCAGATACATCTGTGCGTAGAGTGAGACTGGCATCTGCTGGTCCTCATGCCAAGCCCCTCCCACCGGCCAGCCTGGCAGTAGCTGCTGCTCTAGGAGAGGGAGAAAGGGAGGGGGACAGGGGTCCCCCACAGCTGAGGTCCCCACAGCTGGAGCCCCCACCTTTGCAGCAGCCCAGGCTAGAGCTTTTCACGCAACCAACCCACACTTCCCTTTCCAGATGCCCAGAGACGTTAATACGCTTGCCCAAGGCCCAACAGGAGGGCCGGACTCAGGTGACCTGTGTCACAGCCAGAGCTTATTCCACTGTCCCGTGGCCACCGTCAGAGGCAGGGGTTGGTGGACCAACTTCAGTCCTATCCTATACTCATCCCTAAGCAAATTCTGGAGAGACGGTGCCACTGAATTATTGGGCACTTACTGTATGCCAAGCACTGCACTAAGCCTTTATTCACACTAGCTCATTGCATCTGTGCAAAACAGCGCTATGTGCTGTGGCAAGCTCCCACGTACAGTGATGGGCACGGAGGCTCAGAGAGGTTGGGTGTCTGCCCAGGGTCTCCAGCCTGAGAGAACAGAGCCTGGGCTCTAACAGTCCCATGGATGCACAGCATGGGGGGCAGCCCAGAGGGAGGAGGGAGCAGAGCTGAGGCGTGTGCTCTGCGAAGCTCCCAGCAGTCCTCTTGGGAAGGTCTGATCCCAGGAACTCGGAGGCAGAATCTAAGCTTTATAAACTTCACCACATTAAAAAAAAAAAAAAAAAAGTAACACCTACGCTGTGGCTTGCCTTACTGTCGGCATTTTATAGACACGAACTTGGAGAGGGGTCCTCTTGGGAACCCCATTTTACAGATGAAGAAACAGAGGCACCTAGAATTTGGGTACCTTAAAAGTACATCAATTTTTAACATCAGACAATAAAATAAAATACAAATCTGTATCCCCAAAGTAGGAAATCTGGATGAGCCAAATAACGATCATTCAAAACCCCACCATCTAACAAGTGAAACGTCTCTGAGGTTTGCTTCCGGATGCTCCAGGAGAAAAAAACCTACGTGAAGGCGGCAGTCAGATAAATGAGACAGAATAGCGGGATGTCGACGTGGCTGCTGCTGGCTGATCAGGACAGGGGATTTATTGTACGATTCTATTTCTGTGTATGCTTGAAATTTTCCACAAATTTTTAAAAACCTCATCATTCAGAAACAACCTCTAGTTATGCTCTGGCGTCTTCCCTTCCAGGCCTTACCAGGCACCCCTGGGTCTCAGGAAAGGGCGGCTCCATCCTCCCACTGCTCAGGCCAAACCCTGCACTCTTCTCTCTCTCCCACCTCCCACACGCAAATGCTGTTGGCTCGACCTTTAAATTCTAGGGAGAATCATGTCACTTCTGGCCCTCCGTCTGTCCACCCTCGTCGTCTGCTTGGACAGCTGCGGCAGCCTCTGCACGGGGCTCCCGGCTCCTGCCACACCGCCTGGCCTGTCCCCCACACGGCAGCCTGAGTCGATGACCTCGCTCCTCTGCTCCAAGTCTCCGAGGCCCGCTCAGAGTGAAGGCCAAAGTCCCCGCCATACGCGCCAGCCCCTTACTCTCCCTTCAGTCGGCCAGGCGCTAACTGCGGGACAGCACACACACCGTAACATTTAACATCTTAAAGGGTGTGTTTCAGTGGCATTTCGTGCGTTCACAATATTGTACAACCACCACCTCTATCCAGTTTCAGAACATTTCGTCACCTCCAGTCCCAGCGAGCACGCATCTCCCACTCCCCTCCCTCGGCCCCCGCAACCGCCAATCTGCTCCTCGTCTCCATGGATCCTCCTGCCCTGGACACTTCCTATACAGGGAACCACACGGTCTGTGGCCTTCTGGCTTCTTTCACTCAGTGGGATGTTTTCGAGGTTCGTCCACATCGTACCACGTGTCAGCACCGCATTCCTTTTAATGGCGGAATGGTATTTCACTGTCCGGACAGACCGCGTTGTGTTTATCCGATCATGAGATGATGGATGTGCGGCTTGGTTCCACATTTTGGCTGTTGCGAGTAGGGCTGCTCTGAATGTGCGTGTACGTGTTTTTGTTTGAGCACCTGTTTTCAGTTCTTTTGGGTATATTCCTGGGAGTGGAATTGCTGGGTCACATGGTGAGTCTATGTTTAACTTACTGAGAAACCATCAAACTGTCTCCCGCAGCAGCTGCACCATTTTACATTTTGCATCGGTGGTTCCCTCTGCCAGGAACGCTCTCTCCGGAGATATCCTCTTGGCTGCTTTATTCAAACCCTTCAACGGCCCAAATGTCACAATCTCAGTGAGACCCTATTTAAAACCACATGAGCCCTACCTGCCCTACTCACCCCACCCTCCCCTGCACCCATCTCCCTTCCCTGCTCCTTCCCTCCATAGCACTTATCACCATGGACTGGCCACACGTTCACTTTTCTGTTATTTACGGTCTTTCTCTCTAGAATACAGCTCCAGGGGGTGGGGACCTTTTCTGTCTCACCACTGAACCCCAGGGCCTGGCACACAGTAAGTGCTCAACAAACAGCCCCCACCGCAGTCCTTCTAGTACACAACAAACCCCAGTGATTCTTCTACTCAAGCCCCAGATGGCTCCCCTCAGGCGAGCCTGCCCTGCCCCACTCTCCAGGCATGTCCCTGTCATGTCCCCACAGGCATCCAGCGTTTGCGTCACACTGAAATGGCTGTCAGAACATATGATCCTTCTGCCTGGAGTTCCCTTTCCCACCTAGTTTTCCTGGCAAACCCTCCTTTATCCTTTACAACATAGCACGTGTCACCTCCTCCAAGGAGCCTTCCCTGACCTCTCTAGGCAGAATTCAGTTGGTCTCCCTGGGCAGCTCCCTCATACCTACAGCAGCCCACACTGTTCCAGGTTCACATTTGGTTTGACTACATAAGCACGCACCCTCTCTCTCTCTCTCTTTCTCTCTCTCTCTCTCTCACACACACATACGCATAAACACACACACACACCCTGTTGGTTGTTTCTCTGGAGAACCCTGACTAACACAGATTTTGGCACCAGGAGTGGTTCTAGAGGAACACAATTTTAAGGATGACTTTTCTGAATTGGTTTTGGGGTTTCTAAGGTTGGTTCTCTAATGTGATTAGATTTAAAGACAAAAATGACTATTTCCGGTAGTAAAGAGAACATGATAGGTAGCACATGGTGTGATCTGGCAATAGGGACACACGAAACATCCCCACTGGACACTCCTAATCAACTATTTATAGGGAGCAAGGACCTGGGTGGCTGTATGATACATTTTTGGCAAATTAAGGAATATGTGATTGTCTGTTTGCTCTTAATGCCTCAGTACAAAACAGGGAAAGAAAAGGATGAGCTCAGTGATCCGAATTACCAGCTCGAGTGACACATAAATGATCTGGAAGCTTCCATGTGTGGCCTGAAGAAGACCCTTATTTCCTGTAGCTGCAGGAATGAGATTTCTGGAAATCAAACCCAGAATCTCATCCTGCGACTGGCTGAATGACAACGCAAGTTGGATTCCCAGCCCAGCAGGGTGTCTACTGCTAAGGTGAGGGCACTGACTGGGAAGGAATGGGACCCTGCAATTTGGGGTGGGGACATGTTGGGAGACTGATGAAGCTGGGCACACCGAGCCCCTACGTTCTGAGTCCTCCTTGCCAGTGGAAGAGGTCTTCCCCCCACCGGTGGGAGCGGCCTCTCCTCCTCCTCAGAGAGC
Organism: Avahi laniger; assembly: GCA_963575035.1. NCBI lineage: Eukaryota > Metazoa > Chordata > Mammalia > Primates > Indriidae > Avahi > Avahi laniger. The sequence continues at coordinate 9,871 of CAUYSK010119035.1, read as the reverse complement.
TAACACTGTATCGCCTGAGGGGACCGCCACGGCCTCCCGAGCTGTCACACAAGACAGTGCTGAGTCTCCTCAGCACCCACCCCCAGCCCCACTCTTCGCTCCTACACCTGTAACTAGACTCGAGGCCCAGCAGGCCCCTAAAGCTGCGGTACAAAACGTGACCCATGAGGAGGTGCGCCACACTCCAAAATAACTCCTCGAGTTTTCTAATTCACACAGGCAGGAATGTGGGAGACACGCAAGGGTTGGGTGTGGGATACTGATGGAAGAAACGACGCTGGATCTGGCTGAACCGACTGACATGGGCTCACTCAGCGGAGATGCTGCATTCACTGTACAGCTCAGGGAGGCAGAGAGGGTTCTAACGGTTTGCTTGGCTGGTTGGCTGGTTGAAATGTGAACAAAAAAGTGGTCCACAGTGAATGAGCTGGCAATGCCAGACCTGCCTTGGTTTAATCCAAAAGGAAGAGATTCAAAGATTCAGTGAAACCGGAACGTTAGCGTGGATTTGTCATTTAAGACCTACTCACCCACACTGGGAGGTCCAGAAGACATACTTTCAGCAATACTGTAAGAAACAACTTTGTGAGTGGAGCCTCAGCATCCCTGAAGAGCTCCGAGATCATCTTCTGTAGGCCAGACCTGACAGTGGGAAACCTAAACACGAGAGGCCAAGGGGCGGCTCTCAGGCCCCAAAGGCAAGATGGGTGTGGCTACGGCACAGACGGCAGAGTCACAGCAGCCGTCAGAACGGTCTGGTCGCATAGAACTACGGCATGGGTTAGTCTATCACAGTGTTCCTAGAAGTGGAACAGGAAGCTTAGTAATTCTCACTCTATCTGTATAAGCACAAAAATTCTAGATCAAGTTTAACAACAAAAGTTTAACCTGAATCACAAAAACAGAGTCCCAGCCCTTCATTCAGTTCACAGACTGGAGCCAGTTCATAGACCCAGAATCCTCTGAATGAAGGGGAGGCCGAGTCCCCTGAAGGAAGGACGTTGGTACACTGCTCAAAGGTTAGACGGCTAATTTTTTTCCCAGCCTTCCCCAAAGGGACCTACGGCCTTTTACCAAGGTGACTGTGCACTGGGGAAAGGGAAGAAATCAGAACTTTCAAGCACTACTGGACACTGATTCTGAGCTGCCACTGATCCCGAGAGATCCGAAATGTCACTGTGTCAGAGTAGAGGCTTACGGAGGTCAGGTGATCAATGGAGTTTTAGCTCAAGTCCATCTCACAGTGGGCCCAAGGGATCGCCAAACCCACTGAGTGGTTATTCCTCCGGTTCCAGAACGCGTAATTACAACAGACCTACTCGGCAGCTGGCAGAATCCCCATACCCCTGACCTGTGGGGTGAGGGCAATCACAGAGGGAAAGGACCGCTGGAGACCACTAGAACTGCCTCTGCCTGGGAAAACAGTAAAGCCAGAGCAACACTGCGTTCCTGGAGGGATTGCAAAAGGTTAGTGCCACCATCAAAGACCTGAAAGATGTGGGGGTGGTGACTGCCACCACAGCCCCATTCACCTTGCCTGTCCAGCCTATGCAGAAGACAGATGGATCTCAGTGACAATGGATTATTGTAAGCCTAACCAGGTAGTGACTCCAGTTGCAGCTGCTGTACCAGATGTGGCTTCATTGCTTGAGCAAATTAACACATTCCCTGGTACCTGGTGTGTAGCTATTGATCTGGCAAATGCCTTTTGCTCCATGCCTGTCCTTAGGGTCCACCAGAAGCAGTTTGCTTTCAGCTGGAAAGGCCAACAATATACCTTCACTGTCCTGTCTCAGGTATGTATCAGCTCTCTAGTCCTATGTCATAATTTCGTTCTCAGGGATCTTAATCTCCTTTTCCTTCCAAAAGATACCACACTGGCCAGGAGTGGAAGCTCACACCCGTAATCCCAGCACTCTGGGAGGCTGAGGCGGGAAGATTGCTTTAGGCCAGGAGTTCAAGACTAGTCTGGGCAATACAGTGAGATCCCTGTCTCTACAAAAAGTTAAAAAGTAGCCAGGCACGGTGGTGTGTGTCTATAGTCCCAGCTACTCAGGAGGCTGAGGGCAGGAGGATGGTTGAGCCCAGGAGTTTGAGGCTGCAGTGAGCTATGATCGTTCCACTGCACTCCAGCCTGGGCAACAGAGTAAGACCTCATCTCTATTAAAAAAAAAAAAAGATATCACACTAGCCCATTACTGATGACAAGGAAATCTGGGGAAGAGGTATGTGGATACCTCTGAATGGGCAAAAAATGTGAAGATATTTGTGTCCCATGTGAATGCCCACCAAAGAGTGACCTCAACAGAGGAGGATTTTAATGATCAAGAAGATAGGATGACCCATCTGTGGATACCAGCCAGACTCTTTCCCCAGCCAGCCCGTCATTGCCCAGTGGCTCATGAACAAAGTGGCCACGGCGGCAGGGATGGAGGTTATGCATGGCTCAGCCACAAGGGCTTCCACTCACCAAGGCCAACCTGGCTAAGGCCACCGCTGAGTGCCCAGTCTGCCAGCAGCAGAGACCAACACTGAGCCCGATATGGCACTACTCCCTGGATTCCCTGGAGTGACCAGCGTCAATGCTAAATACTCTGGTGGTTCCTGAAAAAGTTGAGCATAAAATTACTATATGACCCAGCAATTCCACACTTAGGCATATATCCCAGAGAACTGAAAACAGTTCTTGTGCCCGTATGTCCACAGCAGCGTTACTGACAACAGCCAAAAGGAAAAACCAACCCAAATGCCCAGCAACAAATGAACAGATAAATAAAATGTGATATATCCATGCAATGGAATATTAATCAGCCATAAAAAGAAATGAGGTACTGACACCGCCTACAACATGGATGAACCTTGGAAACATGATGTGAGTGAAAGAAGCCAATTCGAAAGGACACACACTGTATGATTCTGCTTATATGAAATGTCCAGAATAGGCAAGTCCACAGAGACAGGATGAATACTGGTAGTTCCCAGGGGCTGGGAAGAGAATGGGGAGCTGCTGATATTGGAGTTCAGAAAGTGATACCCCAAAGTGAGAGCCTCAGCAGCAAAAGCTCCTCTCTGATCTGTCTCTGGTCCCTCATTCTCCCGTGAGCCTACAGACACTAGGACTCCTCTTCCCCAAGGCAGGTCACAGAAACCAGAACCCCTTTTCCACAAAGCCAGCCATAAAACCTAAAAATATTACTCTAACCTTCTCCTGCCTTTCTGTGCGAATATTGTCCATAAAGAAATTATCTGACCTACCTGGATTATAGGTCATAAGTCCCCCATTCCAGAGAGGATCCTGCCCCATACCAGAAGGAAGGAACGCTGCACAGAGAGGCCAGGAGGAATCTGAACAGACAGGCCTTGCTGGGCTTCCCACTCAGTCTATTATTGGCATTACATCATATCGTTTATGTCCAATCATATTTCCACATGGCTGTCCATACTTTGTTGAACCTAAGCATAAAAATGAACAGTTTTCCTGTATCTTTGGGACTTCGTTCTGAAGGCTCCAATGTCACATAAAATCATGATCAAATGAATGTGTGTGCCTTTTCTCCTCTTACTCTGCCTTTTGTCAGCTGATTTTCAGGGAAGCTTCAGAGGGTAAAGGAGAAGTTGTCCCTTGGCCCCTATACTGCTCATGGGTACGGGGTCTCCTTTCGGATGATGAAAATGTTCTGCAACTAGATAGAGGTGATGGTCACACAACACTGTGAATGTGCTAAATGCCACTGGATTGTTCACTTTGAAATGGTTAATTTTATGTCATGTGAATTTCACCTCGATTTAAAAAAATGTCCACTTGGAGCCAGAATGCATGGCTTCCAACCCAGTTCTGACATTTGCTAGCTGCATGAGCTTCACTCTTTTGAGTCTCAGTTTTCTTACCTGTACAATGGGACCAAAAAGACCACTACCCTCCATGGGTTTTATGAGGATTAAGTGAGCTAACGTATAGAAAGTGTACAGGATTTGGCACATGTGAAGCATTGGGCAAATGATAGCTATTCCTGTGATCGCTTTGGGGTTTATAGAGTTTTCTCAGTGTATACTCATTCCTTCAGGACTGGGTCAGCCAGAGGCACAGAAGGCTCCTGTGAGCCCCAGAAGGCCCGGCCAAGACTCCCAGACTCCATGGCTGCATCTGACATCCAAGGAGGGGAGCAAACATTTCCTGCCCATTAAATAACTGCAGGAGCCATCCATCCAGGAAGAAATAAAAACTGTAAATATCAAAGCCGATGCACAACCTTCCTGGGCGTCTGCTACAACTTCCTTTCTTTAATAATTATTGTTTAAAAGAAGCAGTCTGTGGCAGGGCAAGGGAGGAGGGGTGGGTCCCCCACTCCATTTAAAGTTCCCTGCACGCACCGACTTGTGTCCCCAGATCAAATCTCTGCAGCCACAAGGAACTAGCCAGTGGCTGTTTGCTCTCCGGACGTTATTTATTGCTGGTGTAAATTGGCAGGATCTCCCCTGGTGCATAACTTTTTTCCCTGACTTGTTTCTTTCCAGAAGATCCCAGACTAGGGGGCCAGCCTCGCAGACGCCAACAGAACAATCTTCTTTCAACAGCATTAATTATCTGTATGGCTTTCCATAACAACAAAAGAAAACATCTTGACCCTACCGCCTGCCAATATTTAAGGCACTCGGAGAGGGAAATCCTTTTATCTTTGCATCTCCCAGAGCAGTTCGGTTTGATGAAACATCCTTCCCAACGCCCTCTCCCTTTTTATATCCCGAACTTTCTGGCCTGATTAATTCTCCCCATCTCCGTAAAGGGCTGTGTATACTCTTGAGTGTTGGCTTGATTTTCTTCTATAAAAACATCCTTGCAAGAAATTAAAACAGCTTAGCCCCTCCTTGCTCCAGAAGCCAGTTGTAAAGACTTTTATTTCTCAATAATGAAAGGTGGGGTGGGGGCAAATGAAAAGATTTGTAGCGGTGGACAAGGGTGGGGAGAGAATGTGGAAAATGGAATATGGGTTGAGAAGATTTCTTTATTTTAAATTAAAGTTAAGGATTAAAGGCATCAGGCTCTCAAGAGTTATCGTGAAAGGCTTTTTGGCAGTCCCAAGTGGACGGGCCGTAATCTTCTTTTTCAATGGCTATATTTAGACCACAGAGCACTCAGCCAGTCGAACCAGAAACTTCCAGCAGGGGACTGCACGAGGGATGGAGGACGGTGTTTTGATATTAGCTGTGGAAATGGGATTTAACCTCCTAACAGTGATTTGTTTTTGAGGAACGTGCAGCACCTGGAAATAGCACATACATTTTAGGGAGCGGTGGAAGGGATCCTTGGCCAGTCACCTCAGGAGTAAACCAGAGTCTGGCAAGGCAAGACTCCACCCCAAATGCCCTCCGTTCAAGAACTGTCAGGGTCACACCTATAACGGCATCTGCCATGAAAGCATCTGTGGCTTATAACTTGCACAGTCTTTGTCAGTTGGAAAAATTACCTTAAAACCTCCTCTCTCTTAACGGGCCAATTAGTGTATTAAGACATTATTTATGGAAAATACATTAATTTCATCATCTGCCTCCCAGTTTAAGTTCCATGATCATGTTTAATGTACCTAAAATCTGACAAATTCCCCACTACCCTGGTTGAGGATGCCTGGATGATGTATAAAGGTTATTCTAGCGAGGGCTACATTACACATTAAATCGACATGGTACAGAATGATTCACTATCCCCCCCACAAAAAAGAATAATGCACCCCAAAATATAAGATACCAAGTTAGTTTTTGAAGTTTTTTTTTTTTTTGGTAACAACTTCAGCAAGATTTGTTTCTGTCTGAAATAAACCACCACTGTTGGTGCAGCCCAAGCGCAGAACCCTGAGAAGTCTGGCGGGTGACAGGTAGGAATCCGAAAATAGCAATTCAGTGGAAACAAGAATACCTTGGGCTTCGGAGACAGCAGGACCCCCTGGGCTGCTTTCAGTGTGGTTTTGTTTTTGTTCATTACTGGAGCCACGAGTAAGTGTTCTAAAATCAAAAGTGACAATGACCCAACTTGAAAGGAAACATAATCCTCTCCCAGGAAGCAAAAACACGTTTCCCGCATTTATCTCAAATTGCAAATCAAAGAGGACCCTGAAATATTTTCTCTGAGCTAATCTCCAGCAGCCAGGTAACTTTAAAGGGGTTTAAATTAGACCAGATTTTTTTTTTTTTTTGGTCACTCCCTCCCTTAATCGCCAGGATTTGGGAGAGAAGGTGTCAAAGCAGCTGAGGACAAAGGGCCTCCTTTATAGCCCTGGGCACAAGCTTTCCTTCACCTGCAAGATTCTACCAAGCTTCCCAATATGCCAGTCTTCCCAACCGTCCAAATCCTGCAGTGGGGCCTGGAAACCAACACGGTTAAGAAGGTTCTCCAGGATTTTCATGTCCACTGCAGACGTGGAACCATGGCTATTCATGGTTTTGAGGGGGAAAGACATCATTTAACGCACAATATTTCACATCTAAATGCACCAGCTTGTCATTCATTCATTCTTGTGTTTATCCAATACATATTTGCTGAGCACCTACTACATGCCCTACCCTGTGTACAGCACCAGGGCATACAGCGACATAGAGGATAATGGCAAGAGTCCCTGTCCTTACGGAATTTAGAGAAACAAACCAAATAAGCAAGTTCAATACAGTGTTGGAGCTGTGCAGTGGGAATGAGGGATTCTTCATGTTATATACTCTGTTTATGTACCTTTGAAATTCTCCACAATAAAGTTTTCTAACAATAGTAAATGTTATTTATTTTATCAACTTACCCATCCAACAAATTTTTGTTAAATGAGGTCCAAGGGTCAAGGCACCATGCCGAGGAAACAAGATTGAAGGGATCCCCCCTTCAAAGAACATCTAATCTATTCAATGCTCAAGTCAACATTTTCGCCTATCAGATGAGTGAGGACAGTTAAAACTGTTGAAAGAACTCCGAGGGGGTCACATGGACACTCCACAGACCCACCCAATCTGTCAGCTCAGCAGGAACGTTCAAGATGATTATGTACGTAGATTTTAAGACTCTGGGCAGGCATGGCCACCATTTAAAGGAACACTATAAACAGGAGTTGGCAAACTATGGCCCATGGGCCAAATCCATCCATCCCACCTCATTTTATGAATAAAGTTTTACTGGAACATGGCTATGCACATTCCTTTACATATTGTCTGTGGGTGCTTTTACACAGCCATGGCAGAGTTGAGTAGCTGCAACAGAGACTGTACAGCTCACAACGTAAAAAATATTTGCCATCTGACCCTCTAGAGAGAAAGTTTGCCATCCCCTGCCCTATGGTGTTCTTTACAGAGTATTGTTGGGAAAAATTGAGAAACTTTGCTGTGAATTAAATCACCAATCCCCCAATCTGCCTTCTGTCATAGCCCACATTCTTCACACACACAGTTTGCTTAGAATTGTTCTTCTCTACTTTGGTTTAGCTGGAAAGCTTTAAAAAATCCTAATAGCCAGATCACATCCCAGACCAATTAAATCAGAACCTCTGGCAGTCGGTCCTGTAAAAAACAAACAAACAAACAAAAACTATATTTTTTAAAGCTCTCTCAGGTGATTCTAATGGGCTTCCAAGGTTGAAAACCTGCAGCTTAACAGGAGGAACACCATCCATCTGGCATTGTGTTTTCAAGGTCCAATGCAGCAGCCTCATGGAATCCAGCCTGGCCCTGGAACCAGCTGGATCCACTGGGAGGGCAAGTTGGTCCTTTACTGAGGCTGATGGTAGAGCCCGACGGTGGACGCCAGGGGCCTCAGGGCAGCGGTATGCTGGCAAATGTTTAACACTGGTTCTCCTGGGAAAAAAGCCCTGATTGACAGTGCCTGCCAATTTCTATGGCATAAATACTCCCAACATGGCCAATTTCAATCTATCAACTGGACATCACTGAGCACAGAGCTAGGCAGAGACATGTGGTAGCATTCCATCACATGGTCTCTCCACCTCACAGATTTGGTAGATATAAACAACCTTGAGAGGATATAATAGTAAAATACAGTAAAATAATTAGGAAGTGATGAGTTTTGGGTATTTACTACCTTGGTTAGAAATATATTTAATGACAATAAGTTTATGTAATTTAATTTTGAATGTCTGTGTTTAACGACTGGGTTGCAAAATCCTGGAAATTTAACACTGGGCTCCTGTGAGCTGGTAGAAGCTGGCTCTAGCAATGAACTCACTAGGTCAAGAGCTGGGAGTCACCTGTACAGGATAGAGTTGGGGAGGGAAGGCTGGCAATTATCAACAGGAACTGTAAAGAGAGGATTCCCACCCTTTACCTGGAAAAGGAACTAGGCCTTGCTGCTCCCTCGCTGTGTGACCTCGAGCATATTGGTTTGCTTCCGTAAGCCTCAGATTTCTCATCAGTGATGTGAGGTTATAATTATATGGGCTCTGCAGCTAAGATTGGCCTGGGTTCAAATACTGGTTCTACCACTTCCTAGCTGTGTTACTTTGGGCAAGTAGCTTCACCTCTCTGAACCTCAGTTTTCTCATCCGTAGAATGGAAATTATAGTATCTACCCAACAGGATTGTTTTAAGGTTAAAAGTGCTCTTCTAGGTAAACAGAACATGGCATATGGTAATTGACCAATAATTGTTAGCTCTCATTAGTATCTTAGAGGTTTGTTGCAGGATCAGATGAACTCCTTATTGTTTACTGAATGCTTATGGTAGTCATTAATGCTGTCTGTCAAATACTTCTGGATCTCTCCCATGCATACGGTAGGATTGCACTTCTTGGCTACTTGTGGTTGAATGAGGCCATGTGACTACTTCTGGCCAATGAGCTGAAAGCAGAAGTAATGTGTCACTTTCAGGATGGAGCATTTTATTGTTTGGTACAAGACCCCTCTGGAGGTCTCTACACTTTTAGCATGTGAATGGCACATTAGAACTGGTGGCTGCTCCATCAATCAGCCTGGGATCTTGAATTACTATGATGAGCAAAGCCCACTGCCCACGCATGATGGACATGTAGCCCAGGAACATGTCATGTGAGCAAGAAATTTGCCTCTGTTGGGTTCAGCCACTGAAATTTCAGGGTCTTTTGTTACTACAGCATAATATAGTTATACTGATTAAATATGTTGCTAAATAAACAGCATTTATTACTACTATTAGCTATATCATCATATTCCCCAAAACCACAAACATCATGCAAAAAATCTCACCCTTTTCTCAACTTAAGAGGAAAACTTTAGTATGGACTCATTGCCAAGTGTAAGGAACTAAGCACGGCATTAGCTGTGCAAAGAACCACAGCTGACTCTGCTACTTACAAGCTCTGTAACCTCAGGCCAATCATGATCTGTGATATGGGAATAATAATTATAATCATATTTGCCCTTGCATTGAAAGGCTGTTCTGCAACTAAAATGAGAGAATGCACTGTTTGAAACATAAGCTATTATTGTTGGAGGAAACTATGATCTCAGGTTGTGACAAAGATAGATTTTTTCCATTGCTCTTCAGGCAAGCCCCCAAAGAATTCCAGTTGAGTTTCTGTTTTGTTTGTATTAACCACCTTAGATCCGGTTCAGAGTAAACAGCATTGGCCTCTTCCAGGATCCCTGCACAGGACTCCACATTCTTGAGCATCTTCTCTTTTTCATTTTGCTCTGAATCACCACCATCCTACAACATGCCTTGGCGACTTGTCCCAACAATCCCACCCTTCTCAGAAAGTTCTTCCTAAAGTCTTCCTCAGAAATGCTTACCCTGGGGATTTAATGCTGGGGCCTATATATCGATTTGGGATCAAAATGTAGAATGAAATCTGTTAAGTCCAAGTAGCATCCACAAACCAATTAGTTAACAACACAATGCTCCTAAACTG
>CAUYSK010119032.1:12500-41857 GCA_963575035.1 Avahi laniger | reverse complement strand
ATACATCACCACAAATACTTCTCATTATTCATTGTGAGAACATTTGAAATTTACTCTCAACGATTTTGTAATCAATAATACATTATTTCCAACATTTTCTTCTAGAATTCTTATTGTTTCATGCCTTAGGTTTAAGTCTGTGCATTTAACTAGATAAATACTGTTTACGAATTTCTCTTTTTTCCTAACAAATATATTTGCTTCATCTTTATTCAAGTATAGCTGACAAAATGTATATTTATATTTATATATATTTATGATGTATAACATGATGTTTTGATATGTGGTAGGTGTATGTTGTAAAATGATTACCACAATCAAACTAATTAACAGATCCATCACCTCATATAGTTACTTTTTTTGTGGTGAAAATAATTAATATCTACTCTCAGCAAATTTCAAGAATGTAAAAATAGTACTAAATCGGCTTTTCCTCGAAGGGTTAAAAAATTTAAATTATGAATAATGAACACAAAGATATAAATAAAGTAAAACCTTATATTACCACTATGAAATTTTATATTGACTTTTTAACTGATGGGATGAGTAAGTATGGAAGAAGTTAAATTTTAAAATTCTGTTTTTCATGATAATGGACAATTATTTTTACTTTCCAAAGGCTATATAAAAAAGTTAATGACACAAAATTTACTAATGTTTGGTTAATCAGAAAAGCTTGAGCAACTAGTAAAGTACAGAGTGTATAAAAAAGAATCAAAGGGATACTTTGGAGAAGAAATTTTGGAAATAAATGCTTGCTTATTCTCAATTTTCAAAATTTTGATTTAGGTTTACTTTTAACTAGCAAATATAAATAGCCAAATATAGACATAAAGACAGAGGGGTTAAATGCTTGAATTTTATTATGACCAATCTTGACATAGAATAAAACCTTATTTATTATAATTTCTTTTAGCCTTTCTCTTAAGAGGAAGGCTGTTCTTCTTTTAAGGTTGTTATCAGAATATACAAAAGAAGTGATGGATGAGTGCTTATGTGAAAAAAAAACATATTTCATTTTGTTTTATAAAAGAGTGACAAATATTTTATTCAACCCTAGACGTTGGAAGCAAAGTGATTTGTTATTAAAATAGTTGATTACTACAGAATCTAAATTTTTGCTCAAAGTCATGTTCTCATGAACGTTTTCTAAAAATAAGTATTTTCTAGGCTAAACCTCACAAGCTAGAAAAAACATGCAAAAGTTATTTTGTTCTATATTTTTATAAAATAATATTTTAAAAATTATATAAATTGGTGAAATGAGAATAATTTTTCTGATATCATTATTAGACAAGAGTTTTTCAGTATTGGTAACATCTCATATAATAATTATTTCTGAAAAGCTATTATAAAATCCATACTGAGGTATCACAATAGCTCACTGATCTATGAAGTGTTAATGAAATTATATATATCAAATTCTAGCTTATGAATTACTGACACTTCAAAAACTTTTGTGATTCCTAAGTTAGTAGTTCTATTCTTTCCTGTCAATTTGCATTGCTTAAGTTTAATTTGTGTCAAGGACTAAATACTTTGCATGTCTTAACTAATTTATAGTTTTGATACCCTGTAAGTTATGTCCAATTATTATTCCCTTTTAAAGATGAGGATGTTGTAAACAGTTGAATAATTCTCCTGGCTTAGAGACCCAGACAGTCTAGTTCTAGCACTGACACTCTTAACTGCTCTACCGTACAACTGCTAGTATATTATTTCCTAGTTTAAAGACAAAGCCAACAACACCATTTGTATTAAGCAAGATATTACATAATCTACTTGCCAAATCCTTCTGACAATAGTCCTAATATAGTAACAGCTATCCTGAATTTACTGAGGGGCCATTGTGTATAAGGCTCAGAGCCGGGTTCTGGAAGGATGCCAAGATAAATGACCTTTGTCCTTAAAGAAATCTAGAAATATAGAGAGGAAAATGGATGTGCTCACAAATAGAGGTACAAGTAAAATATTTTGATAATACAAAGAAAATCAGGAAAATTTCAATCTTAGTTAAAGACAATGAGGAGAGAAAAAAGCAATCAACATTAAGAGGGTCTGGCATAAAAACTGAGATAACATGCATATTTGACATCCATCAGAGTGTTTTTTAAAAGCAAGAACAAATATAACAACAATAAGAAATATAAAAATTTAAGTTAATTAAATTCTTATTTATTTTCCAAAAGACAACAGGCAATTAGACTACGAATAGTTCTTAACCCTGTCCTTGAATACACCCAGATAAATATGTAAAGGGAAAGAAAAATAACCATTACTTAAGATGAGCCATGGCACACATCCCTTTAGATTAATTCACAGGACAGGGACAATCTCCATACTGTCAGGTTGAGTGGGTGAAGCATTTCTAGTACTCCAGTCAAGACTTGTCAAGACCCTTCAGCCTGTGGAACACTCAGATGTCAAACTGAATGAGAGAACATTACTTGAGGCCCAATGGAAGACTAATATGAAGAGCAGACCATAGATGCTACTTCTTTGTGAGGCTGAGGGAGGCAGTTTGCTGAAGTAATAAGTCTAGAGTTCATTAGTCCCATTTCTTCCAGTTTTGTTCATATGATGAGAGTAAATGAAATTTAAAAATTATTGCTAATGATCCTCTTTAACGTAATGTTTGTGGTTTTTAAAGAATTTCAGCATTAGCCTGTAAGAAAACAGATACAACAGTTTTTTTAGCCTTAATTTTAAGAAAGATGTTTTCTCAATATGCCATTTAAAATCACCTGCTTGCTTTCTGAGTAAATTTAGAAAAACTTATAAAAAAGATGTGTGTATCGGAAAGCTTTTAGAATAGAGAAACTTTTTTTTTTAAGAGGTAGGCAATATACTATCATGGAGCAAACACATTAACTGTGATTAAGCCCTACACTTAAGAGATTCATGGCAGCGAATAACAAGGAAAAGAAGACGGATTTCATAACTCTTATAATCTTGTAAAAAATACAGATTACTTCTTCAAAAAATCTTTTTATATTCCTAAAATTCTAAAATATTATATACATGTATGACAGTGAACAAAATGTGTAGATGGTATCCAATGATAGTTTTATATGGTTTTTCCTATATAGACTCTTGATAAAAATCGAAGACATCAAAATCTTAGTACTTTGCAAATTTTTTGCAATAATATTTTACTTGTCTTGTTTGTAAATAATTTATGAATAATTTACTTAATAAATCTATTATTATTTGGGACTTAGCTAATGTCCAAGTTTACAGCTTTCTGGTAGAATTTGCTATGAGGTAATTCTCAGTCTATCAAACTATTCATATACTCCTGTAAATATTGTCTTTTCTTTCGATATATACCACTTCTTTGAACTTTTGAATGGAAACTTGTTAGGGAAATGTGTCCTCTCTTCCTCTTTGCTGAGAATTATGTCACAAATAAAACACATCTTGAAAATCAGTTTTGTGTTAAGAATTAAAAATATTTAGCTCTCAAAGATTTAGTGTAGCAATGTAAGTGCAGCTGCAGAGACAAAACGCCGAGGTTCAAATGCAATATTCACCTTCTTTTCAGTTGCAGGATTTTAGTGCTTAAGCATCCTCTTATATAAAATGGAACTGATAATAGAGACAACCATAGGGTTTAGGCAAAGATTAAATGCATACATGATACATAATTAGTCCTCTAGTTGAGTACTCTTGTTGTCTCAGATGAGAGGTTCTAAGTTTCACATGCTTTTTTGACCTTTGGAGAGTCAGTCTGGATTCTGTTTGCAGGGAAATGCTTCCTCCTGCACAGTGGTAAGTCGGAAGATGCCAAATCTAAGGGCTGATCTTTTCCTTTAAGAAGCAGCTTGTGAACTACTCAAATTCCTTGAAGATGTATTTGAATGAAAATTTACATGTCTGTAATCCCAGTGATTTGGGAGGCTGAGGAAAGAGGATCGCTTGAGCCCAGCAGTTTGAGGCTACAGTGAGCTATGATGGCACCACTACACTCCAGGCTGGGAGACAGTTGTCTAAAACAAACAAACTAACAACCCCCCCCCAAACCTTTATAATATAAAGATATGTGTCAGAAATAATTTTACCCTGAAACTTTAAGAGTAAGCCCTTCTATATAATACCTCGACCATGAAAGAACATATAGTTTTGTACCTTTGAAATATTTGACTTTGAGTTATACCAAATTACCAGCTAAACTAGCAAAAGTTACTAGGTAAATCCATTTCTAAGAAATTTAAAGAAATTAATGTACTGGTTGGATTGTTTAATATTGGAAACACCAGTTTTAGTTTTGGTAGAATTGAAACCAGAAATGTTTGAGTTAGCTCTTATAATAGTCTGATTCTTCAGAGAACCAACAAATATGTATATAATATAAATATATATATTTAAATATATATATAGGAATTAATTGTTTTGTGAAGTTACGGAGGCCAAGAAGTCCCACAATCTCACAATCTGCTGTGAGCAAGCTGGAGAGCAAGGAAAGCTGATGATATAATTCTGTTTAAGTCTGAAGGTCTGAGAATTGGGAGTTAATGATGTAAGTCCCAGTTTGAGTCCAAAAGTCCAAGAACAAGGAATATCAATGTCTGAAGGCAGGACAAGATGGATGTCTTATCTCAAACAGAAAGAGCAAATTTGCCCTTCCTTCAGATTTTTGTTCTATTTGGGACCATGATGGATTGTGTATTGCCCACTCACACTAGTGAAAGAAGATCTTCTTTACTCAGTCTGTTGATTTAAATGCTAATATCTTCTGAAAACACCATCACAGACACACCCAAAAGTAATGTTTTACCAGCTATCTGGGTATCCCTTAGCACAGTTATGTTGACATATAAAATTGACCATCACAGCTGTAACAAGATAAGAACTTGTAATATCTAAAGATTTGAAGAGCCAGGCAAAGGATAATTCAGCTTATTTTATGACATTTCAGTAGGGCTATGTAGAGCATTTTTCCAAAGAAGATAGACTAATGGCCAAAAAACATATTAAAAAATGTTCAACATCTCTAATCATCAGGGAAATGCAAATCAAAACCACAATGTGATATCACTTAACTCCAGTGAGAATGGTTTTTATCAAAAATCCCTAAACAACAAATGCTGGCATGGATGGGGAGAGATAGGAACACTCATACACTGCTGGTGGGACTGCAAACTAGTGCAACATCTGTGGAAAGTAGTATGGAGATACATCAAAGAACTAAAAGTAGAAATACCATTTGATCCAGCAATCCCACCACTGAGTATTTACCCAAAGGTAAAAAAGACATTCCATAAAAAAGACATCTGCATTCTAATACTTACAGCAGCACAATTCACAATTGCAAAGATGTGGAAACAACCCAAATGTCCATCAATAAACGAGTGGATTAATAAAATGTGGTATATGTATACCATGGAGTACTACTCAGCCATAAAAAATGGGGAACTAATATGTCTTATATTATCCTGGATGGAACTGGAATCCATTCTTCTAAGTGAAGTATCACAAGAATGGAAAAACAAACACCACATGTACTCATCACTAAATTGGTACTAATTGATCAACACTTATGTGCACATATGGAAGCAACATTCATCAGGGATCAGGCAGGTGGAAGGGGGCAGGTGGGGATGAGTAAGTTCACATCTAATGGATGTGGTGTGGGCTGTCTGGGGAATGGGCACACTTATAGTTCTGACTCGGAGGTTGCAAAGGCAATTTATGTGACCAAAGCCTTGGTACCTCCATAATATTCTGAAATTAAAAAAATCAGGAGGGAAAAAACTCCATTCATTTGTGGCTGAGCCAAAGACAGCTTTTTGAATTTTGCCTAGACTTTAAATTGGAAAATGTATTCTATAAATGTTCTTTGGTGAGATAATAATCAATTTCTATTTTCCTAATAAAACATTTTTTTAAATTATAAAAAAGAACCATATCCAATTAATCAACAACTATAAAATTTTCTTCTTTGCAATTATCTCACCAATACATTCACTTGTATCTATCTCCAGTTTCTCATCCTATATTTACACTCTTCTAATTTCTAACTTCTATTATTATGTAAGAACTGAACTTTCTGCCTAAAATCTTGTCTCTTGTATTCTGTCTACCATACAACCATCAGATTGATCATGGTAGAATACAGCTATGATTAAGGCACTTCGTTGCTTATTATGCATAACTCCTTATTGTCTATTGGGTAAACTATTACTTAGCATGTCATAAAATTTAAAACCTTTACTCTGATTATATTTCTGGGAGCATTCATTGCCATTCCTCACTTGTGTGGTCCTTAAAATAAGACATATTATCCTCCAGCTAACTGTCTTTGCTCAAATTGTCCTTCTTGCCTGGGATTCCCTAACTTCACTTGTATGTTCAGTGACTTCCTTCTCAACTTTCAAGGTTTAGTTTTCATATCATCACCTCCACGGATTGCCAAAAAGAAAAGACACCTCCACCTGGCATACACCACCTTACTTTGTGTATAAGTAAAATGTAAGTTTTACCAAAATGTAAGTTTTTAGAATCCAGGAATGCTGTCTTTTCTTTAGTACCTTGGGTACTAAACCCACTATTTATTGACCACTATTAAGTGGTCAATAAAGGCATGTGGAAGAAAGGATCAATAATTCATCTTTTAGATGTCAATGGAAATTTAAAAACCTTTGGTAATAAATGGAGAGCAATAAATGTGAAGCAGATCTTCACAGAAAGTATTGCCTAAGGGCAAACTTGGTAAATTATAATGAGTTTGTAAATGTGTATTTTCATTTCAGAAGTTTGTATTCTAATACTTCAATGTCTTCTTTCAAAATTCAGATGTTGTTAAAAATAAAATAATATTATATTAATAAAAAAAGCATTTCAGGACTATAGGAATAAGTCTTATTTTAAACACGGTTTAGGAGAGAAAGGAGGCAATACTATTGAACATAAGAATACATCCGCAAATTTCCTACTATGTCAATTGAAGAAATTCAGTGACTTGAAAGGTCTTTCGCTTCTTTCTTTCTGGGCTGAACTGCCCACAAAACTCAGGGGCATAATAATTAATTAATAAGCATGGTCTCTGATATATTTTTAATTCTACCTGATGTAAACTCCTTTCTGTAGTCACCTGCTGTGACACCCACAGTGACCTATACTAAGTTAATAATAAAGAAAATATCCCATTATTTTTCTGGATCAATACCTCTTAATTAAGAATGAGTTATTAATGATTGAAACACTGTATCTGTCTTTAATTTGAGTCAGCCCATTGGATCTAGAGCATGTGAGATATCTATTCTCAGGCACTAAGACTCAAATAAATTCAATAACTATTAACTATTACTTGAGTTTTATTGAGAAGAATTAAAGAATTAAACATTAAAATCATCTATTGAAAACATCTTTAAAGGTGATAAATAGCTTGATATTTAAAGATCAAGAACTTTGGCTGTATGTCAGCAGGAATAGTGAAGACAAGAACTCCAAAAATTCACTCCTCCATATAGGAATGAAAACTTCAGCAAAGACGGTCAAAAGAACATTTTCAGAACTCTGAAAATTACTCAAAGGTTTGCAACGATCCAAAACACATTTATTAAAGAAAAATGGCTAAATCTTGGTAAGAGCAACAAGCTTTGTGGTTTTTTCACTTGCTCTAATTTCACCCCTCTTTTTTACACTCTGTAGTAGTTATGCAAATCAACAACCCCCAGTCACAATGAAAACAAGTAGCTTAGCAGCCACTAGAAGAGTCACAATGAGTTGATGTCTTTTCAAGCCTCCATTCTTAGAGAATTATCATTATCTGACTTATCCTGCAGTTCTCTGGAAATCTCCACTTGCAGGAAAAATTTGCCTTTATTTGATGCACCTCAGAGATCACTGTTACAAATCTCCTTTTCCCTGGGAGAAAACTATCAATTGCAATTGTTTCAAATCACCTCTGTCTAAGGTGCCAATAACAACTGGAGAAACCAAGAAGATGGCCAATTAACCTATGGAATGAAATGTCTGTAGGGAACTTTAAAAAACTCCTACATATCCCCAATGCATGTTCCCACGAAAGACCTGAGACGGCCCTAAGCTCTCATCTCTAGTTCACTCAGAGGGTCAGTGAAAACAAAAAGGAAGGCTAAAGCAGAGTTGTAAACTGACTGTCTGAACACTTAAGGGATGCCCCATCATGCCCCATATAGCACCTCAGCAAAGGCTGGAAGACTTGTTGCTTTCTGGAATTTAAGGAAATATCTGTCATTAGCCAACCAATCATTGACTTTATTGGCCACACACAGCAAAGAATAAAGCATTTAAAGAATCAGAATTTGTTCAAGAAAGTCACTAAACAAACAAATAGCATCAGCAGCAGCAGCAGCAGCAGAAACAACAAATCCTGGGTAGAGAATCTGATATACAGAGTTATCACATTATATTATTTCAATTGTTTAGGTTTCAACTAAATAATTGTGAGACATGTGAAGATGCAAGAGAGCATGGCCCATCCATAAGAATAAAAGCAGTCCATGAAACTGTCCCTAAGAAGGTCGAGATGTTTGACTTACTATACAAAGACTTTAAAAGTCAGCAATTTAAAATATATTCAAAGAACTAAAGGAAAGTATATCTAGAGAACTAAAGGAAAGTATTAAATTATGTTTCACCAAATAGAGAATTTTAATAAAAAGATAGAAATTATAAAAAAAGACACAATTAGAAATTATGGAGTTAAAAAGTACAATAATTTAAATGAGAAATTCACTGATAGGCTCAATAGCAGATTTTAGCTAGTAGAAATAAAATTCAGTGAACTTGAATATATGTCAATTGAGATTATCCAGTCCAAGGAACAGAAAAAAAGAGAATGAAGAAAAGTAAACAGAATCTCAGAGACCTAAGGAACAAGACCAAGCACACCAACATACACATAATGGGAGTTCCAGAGGAGAGGAGAGAGAAAAAGGAGGAAAAAGAATACTTGAAGAAACAATAGCCACAAATTTCCCAAATTTGATGAAAAACAATAATTTGCATATCCAAGGAGCTCAATGAATTCTGAGTAGAAGAAATTCAAGGAAATTCAGTTAGACACAACATAATCAAATTGTCAAAAGCCAAAAACAATAAATCTTGAAATCAGAGAAGTAAAGTAATTCTCCATGTACATGGGATCCTCTTATAATTACATTTATATACAAATTACCTCTAGTAACAGACTATTTCTCAATAGACCACACAGGCCAGAAAAGAGTAAGATGACTCATTCAAAGTGCTAACAAAATAAGACCATAAACCAAGAATTTCATATCCACCAAAATTGTTCTTCAAAAGTGAAGGAAAAATTAACATATTCCAAGGTAAACAAAAATTGAGAGAACTCATTTCTGGCAGACATGCCTAAAAGAAATATTAAATGAAGACCTTCAGGCTGAAACCAAAGAACACAAGATAATAACTTGAATCCACAAGAAGAAATAAAGGGTACTAGTAAAGGTAACTATGTAGATAAATATAAATGACAACATTAGTGTTTTTTTTATAGCTCATTTTTATACCATCTGATATACAAAGAAAACTACATGAAGCAATAATGATAAATCTGTGTTGATAGGTGTATAATGTTTACATATGTAATTTTTATGAAAATAATAGCACAAAGGCATGGGGAGTGAATAGAGCAAATTTTTGTATACTATTAAAATTAACTTGATATTAATATCAACCAGATTATTATAAATTTATGTTAATTGTAAATCCAAGGGCAACCACTAAGAGAATAACTCAAAAATATTGTAAAAGAAATGATGTTGAATTGTAATGCTACACTAGAAATTATCTATTTGACATAAAAGATATTATAAGAGAGAACTGAAAAAAGACATAAGATATAGAAATATATAGTAAAGTGCCATATGTAATCATAGCTTCTTGGTAATTATATTAAATATAAATGAATTAAATTCTCCTATCAAAAGGCAGAGACATTGGCAGAATGGACTGAAAACCATGATTTAACTATATGCTTTCTATAAAGATACATTTTAGATCTGAAGATATAAATAGTTTAGAAGTGAAAAGGATGGGAAAAAATGGACAGAATTGAAAGGAAAAATAGTCAATTAATCAATACTTGAATTGGAGACTTTATTACCCCAATTTCAATAATGCATAGAACATCTAAATTCAACAAGGAAATAGAATACTTGAACAAAATTATAAACTAAGTAGATCTAACAGACTTCTATAAAACACCCTACCCAATAATGGCAGAATATACATTCTTCTCAAATGTACATAACACCTTCTCCAAGATAGTCTATATATTATACCAATTTTCAATAAATCTGAAAATACTGACATCATACAAAGTTATGTTCTATGATCATAACATTTGAATGATGACATTTGAAATCAATAATAGAGAAAAATATGGGAAACTTACAAATATGTGAAAATTAAACTTCCAAAGAATTGATGGGTCAAATAAGAAATCACAAGGGAAACTGTCAAATACTTTGAGATAAAAGAAAATAAAAACACAATACACCAAAACTGTGGAATGCTGCTAAGGCAGTGCTTAGAGGGAAATTCATAACCATAAAACGATGAACAAAACTAGCAAATCTTTAGGAAGACTGATGAAGAAAATAGACAGAAGACTCAAATTACTAAAATCAGAAATGAAAGAGGAGACATACTACTGATATTATGGAGATAAAAAAGATTATAAAGGAATACTAGGAACAATCAACTGTGAAAATATTAGATAAACTACATTTAATAGGTAAATTTCTGGAAAGCCATGAACTACCAAAAATGAATAGAGAAGAAATATAAAATATGAATAGACCAATAATTAATGATATTGAATTTATGATTGAAAAAAAAATTTCCTTCAAAGAAAGGTACAGGACCAGATGAGTTCACTGTGAATTCTACCAGACATTTAAAGAATTAATACCAATCATTTACAAACTCTTTTAAAAATAGAAATAGGGGGGTGCTTTTCAATTCATTCTGTGAGGCCAGCATTACACTGACACCAAAACTAGACGACGACATCATAAGAGGAGAAAATGATCAATATTCCTTATGAATATAAACACAAAAATCCTCAGCAAAATGCTAACAAACCTAATTTGGCAACATATAAAATGAATTCATACTACAAACAAGTGGAATTTATTTCAGAAATAGGAGATTTGTTCAACATTTAAAAATTACTCAGTGTAATACTCCATATTAATTTAATAAATGATAAAACCCACATGATCACTTCAGTAGATATAGGGAAAGCATTTGGCAAAATCCAATATCTTTTATGATAAAATACTTAACATATTAGGAATAGAAAGGAACTTTTTCATCTATTAAAAGGTATTTATGGAAATGACATTTATGATAAACCACAGTTAGTATAATACTTAATGTTGAAATACTAAATGCCTCTAAGATCAGGCACAAGGTTAGGATCCATTTTCATCACTACTATTTAATTTTCCCTTTGAGGTCCTAGCCAAAGAAATTAGACAAGGAAAATAAATAATAGACATGAAGATCAAAAAGCATCAAATAAAATTATCTGTATTCATAGATGACACAATCTTCTATATAGAAAATCCAAAAGAATTCACACACAAAAAAACTATTAAGTTCAATAAGGTTGCAGAATGCAAGAACAATATACAAAAAATTAATTGTATTTCTCTATACTTTCAGTTAATATTCCAAATGAAATTAAGAAAATAATTGCATTTTTAATAGTATCAAAAATAATAAAGTTCTTAGAAATAAATTTAAGGAAGAAGTGCAAGACACACACTAAAAAATGCAAAACATTTTTTTTTAAAGAAATTGAAGACCCAAATAAATGGAAAGACATTCTGTGTTCATAGATTTGAAGACAATGTTCTTAAGATAGCATTACTCCCCAAATTATTCTACAGATTTAATGCAATTTCTATCAAATCACTGCTGCCTTTTTGAAGGAAATAAAAAGCTAACTCTAAAATTCATACAATGGAATATTATTCAGCCATAAAAAGAAATGAAGTTTGATACATGCCATAACATAGATGAACTTTGAAAACATTATGCTAAGTAAAAGAAAACAGATGTAAAAGGCCATATATTAAATGATTACACTCATATGAAATGTCAAAAACAGGCAAATCCTATTAGTGGTTGGCAGGTGTTGGGAGAAATGGGGAATGGGAAATAACTTCTAATGGGTAAAGAGTTTCTTTGGGAAATGTCTGGAATGAGATAGTCATGATGATTGTATAAATCTGTACATGCACTACAATCTACTGAATGTAAAGTTTTAAAGAGTGAATTTTATGGTATGTGAATTGTATCTCAATTTCTTGTTTATTTTTTAAATTTTTATTTCAAAATATTATGAGGGTACAAACATTTTGGTTGCATTTTGTGTCTTT
This sequence comes from Avahi laniger, assembly GCA_963575035.1. Taxonomy (NCBI): domain Eukaryota; kingdom Metazoa; phylum Chordata; class Mammalia; order Primates; family Indriidae; genus Avahi; species Avahi laniger. The sequence goes on along the minus strand of CAUYSK010119032.1, from coordinate 29,459 downwards.
GCCTCACCCAAGCGAGAGTTAGAGGCATGCCCTTCCCCTCTACAATGCTCAGCGCATCCATTAGTTGTGAATTTACTCCCCCCCCGCCCACTAATCCCTGGAGAATATTACTACCATGTGAGCATCATAATGTTAATCAGTTAGTGACAATTTGATGACAAGTACAAGTGGAGCCTATTCTTTCGATCTTGTGATATCTCACTTTGGATAATGGGCTCAAGCTCAATCCAGAAAAAAATAAGAGGTGCTAGATCACTGTCGTTTCTTATAATTGAGTAATATTCCATTGTATACATATACCAAATTTTAATAATCCACTCATAAATTGATGGGCACTTGGGTTGTTTCCACATCCTAAATGAATGAGTTGAATCACTAAAAAATTTCCACCAACTTTCGACTGGAGATTTTCTGCCACACCAAATCTGTTTTCTCACAGCTACTAATCAATGATAAAATACAATTCCTTGAGTCATATGTGCTTACAAATGTCAGTGTACAGTACTTCTAATGTGTGTTGGACCAAATATTGTATTTAGTTTCATTGTAAATTGACATGGTAAAATTGTGAGGAAAAATATTTTGTGCTTAATTAGTATTTTGTTATTTTATATCTTTGAATTGTTAAAACTTCTTAAAACTTTTATTTTCATTTGTAAATTTGGAGAATTTGATATTTTTGGTAACTACCTTTTTCACTAATCCAATTATTCTCAGATTTGAGCATCTTCAGGGCTACTATAGACTGAATGACAGAAAACAAGAATATTTCCATGTAAAACAAAACTCATCTCATTAATAAACTTTAAGCTAGATTCAAATGTAGTAATTATGATAGATGAATTTCATATTTTGACAATAATAATGCATTGTCCTTTTATAGCAGTGAGTGGGCAGCCATAAACTATTTTATGTCAGCTGGGAACTCAATTATTATGACCAATAATTTGCCAAATGTTAATGACCCTTCTGGGTGTATACAAGAGGAAGTATTATGATGTATTTAGAGTTAAAAATGCCTTTTTGTAGTCAAATGATAGTGTATTGAAGTGAGCATTTATGGACTTTCTTTAGTAGATTAACACAGAATACACTAACATATCCATCTATATGACACACATTTCTAAATGAAACAAGCACTTCAGTTGATTTTTGTGAGTGGTATCTTGTCTCACAGATGATAAATCAAATGAAATGTTCTCCCTATCTGGACAATTTCTAGCAATACTGAATCAAACCAGTTGAAATGAATTTTCTTATTCTGTGCTCCTAATTGAGTCAAAGCTTTTGATTGACAAACCTTAAGATTTTCCTCTATGAATTTGTTTTATTTTAATCTTTGTTTATGCACACAGTGATCAGTTAGTGGATGTAATAGATATTCAGAACCATAGTGAATATTAATGTTAATCAGAAAGAGTATATTTATTCTTTTGGTTAAAATATATGTCCAAATATAATTTAAATAATAATAATAAATTCAAAGTGCTTTACATGCATGACATCTTAAAGGTGAAGGAACTAAGGCAAAGAGAGAGTAAGTAGCCTGAGGTCACCCAGACCACCTAGTTACAGCTAGTAAGTAGTTGAGTTAAGAGTCAAATCTAGGTAGTTTATTATTAGAGGTTATTCTCTTTACTACTTGCTTTTTCTTAATTAAAAAAAAAAGAAAAGAAACCAGAACACCTTACTACTTACTAGTTACTTCAGTGAAAGTACATGGGAGGTATTAGGCTGGAAGGATTAATAAAAGTACAGTTTTGAGGTTGTCAATTTCCATAATTATCAGCTGCTAGTATGACAGCCATTCCCTACCTCCAGAAATAGGGGATAAATATTTAGAAGTCATATCAGGTATGTCAGACGTTTAGTCAACCACAGATTCAAGTATTAGCTGACACTACCTGATATAAGTATTAGTAAGAACAGTTTTCCCCTGCTTTACAAATGTATGCTACCCAAGTACCCCAATGAAGAGAGAAGAGTGGAAGGAAGAAGATGGCTGACTAGAGACTTCAGTTGCAGAATCTCCTCAGAAAGAAGGAAAAGTTCTAAATGAAAAAAAAAAAAAAAAAACATAGATCAGGTATGATTTTGAGTACAAGAATCTACCAGAGATTCCATGGAAAGAAGTTTCAGAGAAGAACAAAAAGGAGCAAGATATCGGCAGAGATCAACCCCTGAGAAACTTAGGGCCCCATGGAAATGGTAGGTGGAGGTTTTGTTTCTCCTTCTCGCATACCTTGGAAGTCAGAAGGCTCCTGAGCTACTGCAGAGGTTTTTGACCCCCACAAGCTCAAAAGCTGCTGCTGCCAGTGAACTGGCAACAGGCTGCCATCCCCCTCAGGGTCACTTCCTGTTACCATAGACCTAAGCTGAGATAGTGGGTGCCATAATATTTCTCCTCCCATTGTGTGCCTTTGTCCTCCCCAGGGAGCTTCAGTCCTTCAGTTTTCATATCACTTGTTCCCACACAAACATTTTCCTACTCTGGGCCAGACTACGGTGGCCACAGGGGCCAGTGGATCTCAGATCTGTGTGAGTTCAGAGTTGGGACATTCAAGGTGGGCTGCCTTCTGAGGAGAGGAGCAAAGATAACCAGAGTGCCAGCTCTCTTCCATTCAGATTCATTTCCTCCTCCTCCCCTCCACTGCCTACAGCTGCATGGGTGCCCCAAGGGATAATTGAGCCGGGACTCTCAGGAACGGCTGCTTCCCCTCTGTGGGCATATTCCACAGAGCTCTGAGGCTCCCACAGAGAATGGGGCTTATACCTTTCTTAAAGACCTTCTGTGGAGCAAGGGGTGCTTGGACTATGAGCTCCCTGCCTGTTGGCCCTTCCGGGTGCTGCTTGCCTGGCTGTTCCAGCAGAGCAGGGCGCACTCTGAAGTGAAGGGACATTAAATCTGTTTGAGCACTCCATGGGCAACTCGGGACAAGCATGCTTTTCTCTGGCATGATCAGGGATTGAACTTGGAGTAGTAGGGGACAGGCATACAAGGCTAGATCCCATACCTTCATGACTTGATCATGTTGCTTGGGGGCACAGAGAGGAGGAGATTTTTGAAGTAATCTCAGGAAGAGAGGGACCACCTGTGGGCAGAACTGAAAGAAGAGTGCAATGTGGGTCCAAACCACAGCACACTCATGGAGCACCACTCCTGTCCACAAGAAAGCCACATTTTCAGTCTGGGGCAGAATCCTGGACAGGGAAACTCCCAGCCCACAGTGCCATTACTGGGGAGCTCAGCTAGTTTTAACTCCTGCCTTCAGCCAGATGCTGGAAGGAGAGTTTGGGGCAGGGGAGGAGGGAGAAGAGCGAAACCCATTTCTAACAGCCAAACTGTGAATCCCAGACAGCCCCTTCCCAATAAACAGAGTTTCTAGCTTGGTGGGGCCACCTCAGACCTCCATTGTGGCTTTCCCCAGTGGCCTAGGAGCAGGCCCTCAGCTCCTATTGAGACAGCTCTTGTGCCTGACTTTGTAGAGCCAGAAGACAGGCTCCCCCAACCCAGACTTACTGAGTCTCACTCCCCTACCTGCTTCTGCTGTGGTGGAGAAAAAGGAGTTCCATAGGAGCTCCAGTGCCCCACCCACTACTTGGGACATTTTGGGTGCTTCTCCTGAAGGACTAGAGTCAGTCACAGGTCCCCAAAAATAATACTGTAGCTGGCTCTTCCTGGTAAGTGCCACCTACTGGCAGGGAGGACAACTCATACAGCCTATTACAACATTTACTGACTCAATGATACAAGGTGTGGTTAATTCTTACCCACAGCACCACCTACTGTCTCAGAGATTAAACTGGGCACCCCAATATAATTCACACTATTAAGAAGACCACAGGGCTGAGGAAAGACTAAAGGTTTCAAAGACCTCCATCTTCCCACATCAACAAAAGATGGAATCTACCCACATGCATAGCTCACCACTGCTACAGCATACAAATAACTTGCAACTGACAAAACCACCACACTAAGGATATCTACAACCAAGGTATCCATCTAGGACCTAGACCACCAGCAAAATACCCACAAGTAAAGCCAAAGTTCCTTGCCCAACATATGCTACAGGCACACAATTAAGAGTGAGGGGGAGAAAAAAAAAAACATATAAATAAAAGTAAATCCAAAAGCAAGAAGCAATAGCTGCTCTACATGAGATGGAATCAGCTCAAGAATTCTGGAAGCAGGAAACATCAGAGTAAGGACACTCCCAAAGGAGCAGACCAGCTCTCTAGCAATGGATCTTAATGAAAATGAAAATACTGAAATTACAGATAAAAAATTAAAAATGTGGATAGTAATTAAGATCAATGAAATCAAAAGAATATGGAAATCCAATTCAAAGAAAACAGAAAAACAATTGAGGAAATGAATCAAAAATGTACTAAACAGAGACACATATTAAAAAAAATAAATAGAACTTCTGGAAAGAAAAAATTCATTTAAGGAAATGAAAACACAGGAGAAAGATTTAAAAATAGATTTGGCAAGGGAGAAGAAAATTTCAGAGCCTGAAGACAAATCTTTCAAAATAGCATAGTCAGTGAAAAATAAAGAACAAAGAATCAGAAGGAAACAGCAAAGTCTATGGGAAATACGGGATTATGTAAAGTGGCTAAATATAAGAACCATAGGCATTCCTGAGGGTGAAGAAGAAAAAGCACAAGAGCTAGAAAACCTATTTGAGGGACTAATTGAGGAAAACTTCCCTGGCCTTGCTAGAGATTTAGATATCCAGATACAAGAAGCTCAATAAACACCTGGAAAATTCATTGCAAAAAGGGAATTACCAAGACATATACTCATCAGACTGGCCAAAGTCATCATGAGGAGAAACTCCTAGGAGCTCTGAAGCAAAAATATCAAGTAACTTACAAAGGAAAACCCATCAGGCAAACTAGAGACTTCTCAGAGGAGATCTCAGAAACCAGAGGGATTGCAGCCCCATCTTCAGCCTTCTTAAACAGAACAACTGCCAGCCTAGAATTTTGTAGCCTCAAAAACTAAGATTCATATATGAAAGAGAAATAAAGATTTTTCCAGACAAGCAAACACTGAGGGAATTTGTCACAACCAGACTTGCCCTGCAGGAAATATTCAGAACTGCATTATACATATATCAACACAATAGATACCCACCATTGTAAAGTCACCCAAAAGTTCACATAAAACAATAGCACAAGAGGGTAAACAAAACAATAAGGTACTACCTTACATGATAAACAGAACAGCATCCCACATATTAATTCTGTCACTCAAAGTTTACGGTCTGAATGCCCCACTCCAAAGACATATGCTGGCTGAATGAATAAAAAAACACAACACAAGTATCGGCTGTCTCCAGGAAAGACATCTAACCCACAAGGACTCGCAGAGACTCAAGGGGAAGGGATGGAAAAAATAGTCCATGCAAACAGAAACCAAAATAGAGTAGGTGTAGCCATTCTCATATCAGATAAAATTGACTTTAAATCAACAATGGTAAAGAAAAACGAAGATGGTCATTATATAACAGTAAAGGGACCAATTCAACAGATACAACAACAATCCTAAATATATATGCAGCTAACACAGGAGTTCCCAGATTCATAAAGCAAATTCTATTAGATCTAAGCAAAGAGATAAATAGTAGTATCATAATTGCCGTTGATTTCAACACCCCACTGACAGAGCTGGACAGATCACTGAAATAGAAAATAAATAAATAAACATACTGGACTTAAACAGGACTCTAGAACAAATGGACCTAACAGACATTTACAGGATATTCTGCCCAAAAACTACGAATATACATTCTTCTCATTAGCACATGGGACATTCTCCAAGATTCATCATATCTTAGGCCACAAACATGTCTCAACAAATTTAAAAAAATTGAAATCATACCATGTGTCTTCTCAGACCACAGTGAAATAAAACTATAAATCAATTCCAAGAGAAACACTCAAATCTACAAAAAGTCATGGAAATTAAATAATCTGCTGTTGAACAAATATGGAGTCAATAATGAAATTAGGATGGAAATCAAAATATCCCTTGAACTGAATGATAAAGGGGGGGCAAGTTATCAAAATATATGGGATTCAGCAAAAACATTCCTAAGGGGAAAATTCATAGCCTTAAATGCCTACATCAAAGAATCATAAAGATCATAAATTAACAACCTAATGTCACATCTCAAGAAACCAGAAAAGGAAGAGCAAACCAAACCCAAAGCCAGCAGAAGAAAATAAATTAAAAAGTCAGAGCAGAACTAAATGAAATGGAAAACAAAACAAAACAAAAATACAAAGGATCAATGAAACAAAAAGTTGTCTCTTTGAAAAGATAAATTAAATCAATAGATCTCTTGCTCTATTAACCAGGAATAGAAGATCAAGTACCCAAATAAGCTCAATGTGAAATGTAAAAGGAGATATTACAACAGATACTACAGAAATATCATACAAAATATCATGTGTGAATATTACAAAAATCTCTATGCACATAAATTAGCAAACATAGAGGAAATGTACAAATTCCTGGAAACACACAACCTCCTAAGACTCAATCAGGAAGAAATAGAACTCCTGAACATACCAATAAGAAATAGTGAGATCGAAGCAGTAATAGCATTCACAGCAGAATTCTACCAGACCTACAAAGAAAAGCTGGTACCCATTCTGCAGAAATTACTCTATAAAATTGAGAGGGAAGGAATCCTTCCCAACTCATTATATGTAACAAGTATCACCTTGATATCAAAGCCAGGAAAGGGCAACAAGAAAAGAAAACTACAGACCAATATGTCTCATGAATATAGATGCAAAAATTCTCAATAAAATTCTAGCAAACCAAATTCAACAACACATCAAAAAAATAATCCACCATGAACAAGTGGACTTCATCTGAGGGATGTAAGGATGATTCAACATATATAAAACAATAAATGTAATTCACCACATAAACAGAAGCAAAAACAAAGATCATAGTATCATCTCAATAGATATAGAAAAGCATTCAACAAAATTCAGCACCATTTCATGATAAAAAACCTCAAGAATCTAGGCATAGAAGGAACATATCTCAAAATTATAAAGGCCGTATATGATAAACCCACAGTCAACATCACACTAAATAGGAAAAAGTTGAAAGCATTCCCCCTAAGAACTGGAAGAAGACAGGGTGCCCACTGTCACTAGTTCTATTGAAGATAGTACTGGAAGTCCTAGCCAGACCAATCAGACAAGAGAAATAAATAAAGGACATCCAAATCAGGAGGTCAAACTACTGCTTTTTGCTGATGATACGATCTTGTATCCACAAAATCCCAAAGACTGCACCAGGATACTCCTGAAATTGACAGATAAATTCGGCCAAGTCTCAGGTTACAAAATCAATGCACACAAGTCAGTAGTATTTCTATATACAAATAATAGTGAAGCTGAGAATCAAATCAATGACTCAATACCATTCACAACAGCTAAAGAGAAAATAAAATACTTAGAAATATACTTAACCAAGGAGACGATAGATCTCTATGAGGAGAACTAAATATGAAACAATGATGAAAGAAATCACAGATGGCACAAACAAATGAAAAAATGTATCTTGCATATGGATTGGTAGAATCAACATTGTCGAAATGTCTGTACTACTCAAAGTGATTTACAGATTCAATACATTCCCCATCAAAACACCATCATATTTCACAGATCTAGAAAAAATAATTCTACGCTTCATCTGGAACAACAACAACAAAAAAGAGCCAGAAAAGCCAAAGCAATCTTCAGCAAAAAGAACAAATCTGAAGACATCACATCAACAGACTTCAAACTATACTATAAAGCTATAAAATACAAAACAGCATGGTATTTGTACAAAAATAAAGACATAGACCAATGGATGAGAACAGAGAACCCAGACATAAAACCATTTACCTACAGTCAACTGATCTTCAACAAATCAGACAACAACATATACTGGGAAAAAGAAGCCCTATTCAATAAATGGCGCTGGGAAAATTGGATGGCCACATGCAGAAGAATGAAACAGGACCCTATCTCTCACCTCTTACAAAAATTAATTCAAGATGAATAAAAGGCTTAAAATGTAAGTCATGAAACTATTAAAATTCTAGAAGAAAATGTAGGAAAAACTCTTTCAGATGTTGGCCTAAGGAAAGAGTTTATGACTAAGACCCCAAAGGCAATTACAACAAAATAATAAATAAATAAATGGGACTTGATTAAATTAAGACGCTTCTGCACAGCAATGGAAATAATCAGCAGTGCAAATAGACAACCTATAGAGTGGGAGAAAATATTCACAAATTATACATCTGATAAAGGGCTAATATCCAGCACCTACAAAAAACTCAAATGGATCAGTAAGAGAAAAAAAACAAGCAACCCCATTAAAAAGTGGACAAAAGACACAAACAGAAGATTTTAAAAAGAAGATAGATAAATGGCCAACAAGCATGAAAAATGCTCAATGTCACTAATCATCAGGGAAATGCAAATTAAAACCACAATGAAATATCACCTTAATGTGTTGGTTATTATTAAAAAATCCAAAAACAATAGATGCCAACATGGATGCAGAGAGAAAGGAATGCTTATACACTGTTGGTGGGTCAGCAAATTACTACTTTGGAAAACATTGTGGAGATTCTTCAAAGAACTTAGAGTAGACATCCCACTACTGGATATCTACCCAAAGAAAAGAAATCATTTTATTAAAAAGACACTTACACTCAAATGTTTACTGCAACACAATTCACAACTGCAAAGATGTGAAATCAACCTAAGTGCCCACTGATTCATAAGTGGATTAATAAAATGTGGTGTGTGTGTGTATATATATATATATATATATATATACACACACACACACCATGGAGTACTACTCAGTCATAAAAAGAAATGAATTAATGTCTTTTGCAGATATTAGTATGGAATTGGAGATCATCATCCTAAGTGGAGTGTTTTAAGAATGGAAAAACAAACATGACTTGTACTCTCTAATAACTCGGAACTAATCAATGGACACATATGAGCACAGAAAGAAGTAAAAGTCATTGAAAATCAAGAAGGGGTGAGGGGAGGAGAAGGGGTAAAAATCTACCTAACACATACAAGGAATGCTATTTGGGTGATGGGCACACTAATAACCTTCACATAAGCATTATAAAAGCAATCTATGTGAGAATAACTTTTGTACCCCCTTAATATTTCAAAATTAGAAAAGGAGAGAGAAGAGTTAACTGGTACTCCATGGAGACCTAGGGATGGGCTATGCTACTCATGTACCATGCTGAAACTTTTATCTTGCAAATATATATCTGACATTCTTTTGCAGAAAGTATTTAATTCAAAAAAAGTCTGTTTTAATACAAAAGTAGGGTTTACACAACATTTTGCAACAATTTCACATTCTGGGACTATGCACCATGTTAAATCTGGAGATGCAAATTGTAGTTTAAGAAACACAGGATTCTACCTTACACCCATTCAGATGGCTACTATCAAACAGAGAATAACAATTTGATGACATTGTGGAGAAACTGGAACACTTATGCACTGTTTCTGTGACCGTAAAATGGTGCAGCAGCTCTGGAAAACAGAATGGTGGTTCCTCACAAAATTAAAAACAGAATTACTATGTGATCCAGCAGTTCCACTACTGATATATACGTAAAAGAATCGAAAGCAGGAGTCAAAGAGAGAGTGACTCCCAGGTTCAAAGCAGCATGATTCAAAATAGCCAAAAGGTAGAATTAACCCATTTGCCCAATGATGGATAAATGGATAAACAAAATGTGGTAATATACACAATGGAATATTATTCAGCCTTGAAAGGAAATTCTGACACATTCTACAACATGGATGAAACTTGAGGATGTTATGCTAAGTGAAATAAGCCAGTCACCAAGGGACAAACATTGTATGATTCCACTTATATGAGAAACCTAAAGTAGTGAAATTCATAGGGACAGACAGTAGAACGGTGGGTGTCAGGGCTGGGGCGACAGGGAATTGTTGTTTACTGAGTATAGATTTTCAGTTTTTCAGGAGGAAAAGAATTCTGGAGATGGATGGTAATGAAGGTTGCACAACAATGTGAACATACTTAATGCCACTACATTTCAGACCTAAAAATGGTTAAAATGATAAATTTTGTTATCTGCATTTTATCATAACTAAAAATAAAAAAATAAAAAGTAAAGAAATGTAGGGTTATGTAATAGGTATCATTTCCTGTGCAGAATATGCTTTATTTCACTGCTACCACCCTTATCCAAGCTCCTAGATCTATCTCTTACAATAGTCTAGTATTTAATACTTTAAGGTGACCACAATTTGTGATCCAAATCAGGGTAACTTTGAGAGTTGAAAGAGGGCACTGTTAATAATTATTCTAAGACAACTGGCATAAACCACGATTGTTCTATTCTCAACAGAGAAGCCAAAGTGACTTTTGAAAGATATCAGATCATTTTCCACTGAAAACCTCTAACAGCCTCCAATTTCCACATATGGCTAACCACTACCATATTGGACAGTGCTGATCTAGATGGTTTAGATACACAAGCTTTCTATTTTTCCTGAAAAATTGGGCTTTCCCCTCACTTAAAACAGTTTAATAGTTTTCGTAGTTTACAGTCAATATGTAGTAAACTCTTTGAGAGTAGAGACTATTGTTTATTCACTGCTTTATCCCAGGCACTTAGCCCGGTGCCTTGCATGGGGTAAAGACTTTATATTTGTTGAAGTAAAGAGTGATTATTTTAGCAGTATTCAAACAAACTATGATTTTTGTTTTAAGACTAGAAAAATATTTAGAAATACAGCACAGAATTTGAGGAATTATATTCTGGAACTATATTTTTCTCATTTCCAATTTCCCTGATAAATATTGTGATAGGTAATATAGAAATGTTTGAACCAAAAGATAAATAAGTAGACATCAAAGCATCGAGATTATGTCAATGTAATTGATGCATCATGTTGGGAAAGTGAACAAAATATTCGAACTTTTTCTTTCCTTATCCAATGGTAAATTTTTTTATTTTTTCCTTACACTTCTTTGATGAAACAAAATATCCATTATATTGGCTTCTACTTGAAATATATCTATCAACTGGGTCATATTTTACCATTTACCACCCATTTTTACTTTCAGCTTTTGGGATGTGGGTGGAGTGAGAAAAGAAATCAGTGGCATTCAGGGCTCACAAACTGGTACAAAGAAATAGCTTGTAAAGTCCTGCTGCTTCTCCTCATCTTTAACTTGGTTATGTGAGGAAAATGTAAAGCTTCGTGTGTGTGTGTGTGTGTGTGTGTGTAAGAGAAACAGAAGCTCACAAGAAACTGCTTACCCATGGAAGTCAGAACATGAAAGTACGGTATAGAAACTTCTAATATTATGTGTTCTGGATACAGCTCTATCATAAGTCAATCGACTTTTCGATTTAATTATATTATAAGAAAATTATGAGTAGTGTCTGCATTTTATTTATTTCTGCATACTTTATAGAGCTAAGCTCTCAGTAGGCTCTCAGAAAATTTATTTTAAAAAAGAATAGATTCTAAATTAGTATTTATTATCAACTGGTAGCAACCAAAATTATATTTTGATAGCAATAGATATTTGGATATTGCTCATATATCCAATATTGGATATCCAATATCCAGTAATAAATATATGAAGATTTACTGAATGAGTATTATTACAACCAGAGAGCATTTTTAGTAACTCAGCATTTTATGTATGCAATGCAAACATCTTCTTAATATATTGAATTATTATAATAAAAGTTTAATTACCTCAGAACAAATGAATAGGGAGGCAAGGATAAATATTGAAGAATATTCTTGTTAGATGGATGAACAAAGTGTCCAAAAGGATTTGAGAAAAGAATTTACTAAACATTCATCTGCATATGGCTTCAATGTAATTTAAGATGAAATATGTGTGTGTGTGGGTGTATGCACGTGTATGTATGTGTAGGAAGTAAAGACCAATGGCAGGGATATTTTTCTGTTTGGTTTTTTTTTAAATTCATGGCATTAAATTTGTAGTTAGCTCATAGGCACACAGAACTTAATCTCTTTCCTCTCTGTCATTCTCTTCTTTTATAATTTCTTTTACCATAAAGAGGTTGGAGAAGCCTGTGAAAGTACAATGGCAGGAGAACAGGAGATCACAGAAGAAATCCAATAATTAAACCACTTTGCCTGGCAAGTAACCCATTGGAAGGTAATGGCTCTGGAAAATAAGTTGGTAGGAGCACTTAATTATTGCAGCCTTTAATTCAATGTAAGCTGCCTGAATACCAAGAGTTTGATCTCTGTGTTAATCTAGTTAAAATAGGCACTTTTTCTCAAAATAAACTGGGTGCATAATGTACTCATTTCAAGATCAACTCCATACTTTAGAGATAAAGATTTAGGTAAGGTTGCATTTAAAACAAACTACTTGCCATTATCTGTAAAAATGTGGTTATTCTAACTTCAGAATTTAGTCTTTCCGAAGTTTTCCCTTTATATACACATGTACTCACACATATATGTAATGAATGATGATGACCTATAGTGAAATAATATTGCATCCTCAAAGTCACTTACTTTTTAACCCGCTCGAAACAATACCCCAGCACACTGATTATGTGGCAGTTGGGACCAGCTGCCCTATGACTTCTTTTCTATTGAAGTTGCACTCTATAAATGACAGAAGCCTTAACCTTTATTTAGCAGGAGAAGCCATTAATCTGTCTTCAGACTTTCCCCTACCTCCCACAGAAAAAACGATTTGCTCTTCAAAAGTTTGTTTGAAAATGAAACCAAATTCTGTGTTTCCTCTACAGATGGCTGACCTCTTTCAGTTGGTGACTGCATTACTCATTTAAACAATTATACAGGTCAATATAGTGTAATCTAAATTATTTAGTCTCTTAGTGTTTTTCAGACACTACTGACAGTTGGAGAGGCTCCAGCTGCTGGCTGTACCTGGATTTGAACTCCACACAGTGATAACAGAATTTTAGTCTGAATTCCAGAGCCTGTCCATTGATGGTGCCTGCTATCTCGCTTGACAATCTTGCACACTGGTCCTGAGGGAGTTATAACTTAAGTATCAATATGTCAACATATAATGATTTATTATTTTCAGATGAAAAGTTTCAAATATGTGTCCAGAAGTTTAAAAGAATCATTACTACCTGGTTGGTCTTTCTTCTGAAGTCTAACCTTAAAACACCTTTCTTTTTTGTTTGTCCCCCACAGGGAGCAATTCAAATCTACCAAATAGACTAGCAAAATATTATGATAACCTTTTCCATCCTAATTTGTACTGGAGGCTGAGTGTGTACTAGGATCAACATTAATTACTGTAAAACATTTCAGCGGTGTAGTTCATGGAAATGTCACGGAGTTAGCTAAAGGGGACTTGGGGTCTTGGAAACATCAGGGGGGAAATCGCAAAAGAACTTGTGCTCCACAGGACAATGGGGATTTATGAACACAAAATTTAAGACTGAAGTGGAAATAAAACCCAAGGCTAAGGTGCTAACATCAAGAAAATCCAATAAAAGTTAGGTTTCTCTAGGTAGAGAGAAGGCACAATGCAATGTAGTCTGATGGTCTTTCTACCACTTTTAAATAATTTAAAAATCAGTTAAATTTAGGTTCCAGTGGTTAATACAACAGCTTGTAAAAATGATGCTTTATAATAAGGGATCTAGTATGTTCAAGTTAATATATCAGTTTGAATTAATGAATTTTTAATTCAGATTCCTTTTGCAGCTTGAATTCAGACTAATTACAGGTTTTAAATTGTCACTAGTCGGAACTCAGCCAAGGCATATTTCCTCTCTTCTTTACTTGCACCCTGAGAATTCATGAATCAATTTTTTTTCTGGGTCATGACTTTGCCCCACCAGGAGCAGATAAAACCCTTCAGTGAGAAGAAAATGCAATGGCAGGGATCCCAGTCAGTCAGAATTTGTACGCAAAATGCAAGGAAGTAAATGACAGAGGAAATTCCCAGCTTTGAGGGAAAAAAAGGCTTAAAAAAATCACATATATAATCGAAACAGTAATGAATTTCGTAAATACTTTTAAGCACAGCAGTATCCAATTTTATCCTTGTAATTTAGAATTATTGGATATTTTAGGAGAGGGACTGCTTTTTGCAAACCTTATTTTTAAACAGCAGAGGTCACCTTAGCACAAACCTCTTTGGGGGGGAAATGCTTTCTGTTCAGTGGTGATAAATGAAGTACTTGTACTTTTAAACCACCAGCAATCCTTCTCTTATTTCATTAAAACTCAAAAATCAAACACACATGGTTAGCTGGAATTTTTGAAAAATTGAACAAAATTAAATTGTTTTAAAAATAAATTACTTTTGGTTTATATTCTTCAATAAATAATTCCTTTCAAAAATGAATGAGAATAATATGAAATAACTTACATAATCATAGAGTTAGTTATATTTCCAATTTGCCCAACAGTATTTCTTTTCATATTTACTATTAAAAAATATTCACTAAATCATTGTGGCTCAGCTAGTATGGCTTATTTTTAAACCAATTCAGTCCATAAAATATACCTACCTATTAACAAGGAATAGGTAATAAATAGCTCAACAAATTTAAAATCTTCTAAAATGTAAAAAAAATTTAAAAATGTGCTCAATAAAGCTCTGTATAATAAAAGATATATTCATTTAGATAAATTATTAATAATCTCAATTTTTTCTTTTGTGACTGTTGTAATGCTAACTATGGTTCATCTAACATTGCATTATAAGCTAGTAGGGTTATGTTTTCAGATGTTTAATGACCAGAAGGTGTAAAATGGAATGTTTCTGTTTTACAAGATTCTATGTAAAATATTCTTCTTTTAGTAGTCACAAGTTCATTGGAATATACTTTTAATTAATAATTATGTGTAGTTATATGATTTTAAAATATTTAATCCATATTCTCTAATGAACTCATCTATATGATATGGTCAATTTTAAACCAGTACTTCCAATAATCCTTTTATTGAATATGTTAATATAATTTTACATTATAATGAACAATAACTATTTTGACAATAAAAATAAAATTTATTAATACAGCCTGCTTCTTACGCTTTTTCCTTGTCTTCCAGCAGATGACAAAGTTGCTGTAGCTTTTACACTAAGACTGCTAAAACAATTGCCATCTCACAGGGAATGGGAGGGAAATTCAAAGAAATAAAATTCTCAGGAAATTCTTAAATGCTATTTTAGATTTTAATCACTTTATTAGATTTCTTGCTTGACTGATTTGTGCAGAAAACATTTTATCTATTTTGTTTTCCTCTGATTACCGAACTGTGTTAGACACAAAAGTCTACTTGAAACTAGCTTACAGTTTAAAGACAGGTTTAATAACAGGTGAACACTGGAAAATATGCAAACAAAATGGCAGACATGAATGACTTCATTTAAGGCATAATTGCTTCTCATCAACCCAAGAAATCATGCAGAAACAGTCTCTGTTTTACTCAGCCAGGAAGAGACCAGAGAAATCACTCAGGCAGAGATACTAAAAGGAAGGTCCATTCTTGGGTCTCAGCCAGACAACCACTCCACACACAGATCCAAGCTTAAAGACAATAGTCCTTAGAATCGCAGTTCATCATAACAGATAATTATACAGCAAGTAAGACAATAAGGTTTTTTGGCCTCTAACTATATAGACTAATTGCTGGCTATGGAGCTCTGCCTGGAAGGCATACAGCACAGCCTTTGCAATGTCTGCTTACTATGTGGGGACTGGTGTAATTTGGGTGGACAAGAGGTTTAGTGTCTAGTGAATTCCATATGGTGGCTCTTTCTCTTTTGTGGAATTTTTTTTTTCCCCTGACAGACATATAGTAGTATTCCAAATGGTTCCCGACATATCTACCTGGAAGGAGTTTTAAAAGGAAAGAATTCTGCCTAGTGTTCCAAAGAAGTTTCCAGTTGATTAAAAAACAAAAGCAATTTGAAAAAGGGATCCAAAAACATCTGGCCACTTAACTATACTGTTGCCATGAACATTTCAAAATGCTAAAATTAGGATATGATATCAAGTATTACTTAAATGCATATGGGTGTTAGCAAAACCCAGAGTTAAACAGTATTGCTTTCAAATACGCACTTGGCAGGAATAAAGTCCCACCTTCATTTTTGCTTTGTTTCGTTTTGTTTTGTTTCTTCTACTCAATTTATTTATTATCAGGAAAGATGAAAGGTGTCTGCTTTGAAGATAATTTATTTATCAGAGTGAGTTCCTGATGAGATAGCAAGGAGGTGCAGAGACTCAAGAATAGTGGTCCTGCCTCTCCCCATCAGAAGCAAATCTATCTCTCTTTAATTTGTGTAGCCCTAAACACTAGCCAATTAACTTGAAGTTGAGTTTTGACTCAAACTAGCGACCCTTCAAGCCATAGAGCCCTGTTCTACATCTGGTGTCATTGAACCAAGTTAGGGTAAAAATAATCTCTGCTATTGTTTTTTTGTGTTTTACTTCTTTTTTCTTGCTCTTAAAAATAATTAATGCTTTTAGGATTACTGAGATCTTTAGGATTCCTAAAACTTTCTACATGATATTTGTATGTTTCTCCCTCTTTGGGAAGAAAAAAAAAGCTGGAACACAATCATTTTTATTGAATAAAGTTTGCAGTTCATTAAAGGCTTTCTGGCTCCCATGTGCAAATGCTGACCATTACATCACGCGCCCTGAGGGTTGTGCTAGAAAAGAGAAAAGAAGGCGAAATCAGCAAAAATAAAAGAGTCTTCCTGATTTGAATTGAAAAATGTGCTTGTTTTTTGTTAAACACCATAAATTTGCAGGGAGGCTGGCAAGTGTAATAGCGTTCTGAGCATATGCTACCTCGGAGGCACAAAGCCCTCACATAAAGAAATACACTTGAAATGTACACTTTGATCCCCAA
>CAUYSK010119032.1:0-7500 GCA_963575035.1 Avahi laniger | reverse complement strand
CTTCTTCATTTGCATTGGAACAGAGAAGTTTGAAATGGTAAAAATATTTCAATATTTTAAAATTAATAATAATTAAGAAAATTACTTATTAGATGTTATATTAATTTAGTTAAGCAAAGATTTTGTTTCTACAATTGTAGAATATAGGACATTCAGAAATTTTTGGCTTATGGTAAGTCAATTTGAAAAATTTAGTCAAGGGTCAATATCAAGTGATCAAAATACAACTTAAATATTTTTAAAAGTAAAAATATCTCTGGAATGATAGATTTTCATGGTATAATTTCTTCACAGTTTTTAACTGGTTCTTTTCTAAATTTATTGTAAAATTTTCTCATTTGAATATAAATGAAAATTTTTGTAAATGGTAAAGTCAGGGCTAGTTTTATAAGCTTGGTGAAACCTAAATTTTATTTTGATTTTAATAATTACAGATCCAGGACAAGTCCCTTATCTGTTACTTAATTAAAAATTTGATGAGACTTGATGTTTCACTCAGTACAAAATTCAGGAAACTTTTATAACTCAGTGAACATCTTAAGTAACAAAATATATTTGCCGAGTATTTGCTTATAATTTTCATCATCCATCCATTAAGTAATAATACCTTTGCCCCATTTCTTATTTTTCACATTCAGAAATTCTAATTTTATTTTGTTGAACATCTAAGTGACTTTAAGGGATTCCCAACTATAATAATTAATAAAATACAATTGATGAATGAGCCACATAAATTTTTGGTAGATTTTGCAAGTGGTATTTGGTTCTTATAAAGCACTGGTTTTTGAAATTTTCCTTTGACACAAGATAGAGAGCAATATAAATAATATATCTGACTTAAAACATTAAAAAAAGAAACTAAACTTGATAGGTTCTTGCAATATCATAATTTATGTGAAACATGCAAAAAAATGCATACATAACACCTTTCTTGTCTGGCTTCATCTGTATTCATTTGTTGTCAAAACAGGTTTCCATATTTAACTTCTTTTTTTGATTATGCCTTTTCCTTTATTTCATGGAATGATATGTTATTATCTCTGAAGTGTAGATTTCTGCCAAGTTCTATGCACTTCAGTGTTAAGAGTATGGCCCACAACTCTGGGAATCTTTGTTGAAGCCGTAGAAATAAAATGAATAGTATAAAAGCTTGATGGCATCTGTGGATAGGAAACTCATTAAAGGCCCCAGCCCTCTGTTTTATTTCTAACCACATTTTCCCTGTGGGATTTCAATGTCTTGCAGGATGAAACCAGCAGGACTCATTACTTACAAAACAATGTTTAGAGTCCTTTCGTGGTGCTGGAATGCTTCTGCCAGTCAGGTAAAGAACCTAGGCCTTTATCCTTTTGGGGACAATGCGGGCCAGCTCACAAACTGCTTGGAAAAGTCATGCCTTTGAATGTAACTGCAGGTGTTGCTCCCCAAAGGCTGTTGGTTGGTACCCTCCTATGCAATGTACAATGGGATAATAGAAAATTCACTTTGGAATTCAAACAAAGTCTTAGAGAAATGGAAATAATAGGAACACAATTTTGAGACTTCCTTAGTTTTTCCCACGAACTATGGACCATGACTAATACCCTCAGGGCAAAAAACATCCCCTTGCCTTTAAGGGACGTATACAATTCAGTGTTTCAGATAAGTAAGTTTCATGACCTCACCAATTTGTGGCTTTCATTCATCTACTAGAAAATAAATTTAGGCAAGAAAAGAAAGCTATGTTACGGGATAGAACTTTAAGACACCAAATCTAATAAAAGATCAATGCATTTGAATATAAAGTACAACAAATAGCTTTTTTTTTTCTTTCTAAAAGAAATCATTGCTTTAACTAGATTCACTAAATCAAATTAGTATAGTTCTGAGTGAATTGCCTGTCTCTTTTTGGCAATGTGGCTAGTGGCATTTTGGAAATATTCTTAGAACTTGTAAAATTCCTGCAAGAATAATAAGGACCTTGCCATTGTGGAATCAAAGAGATTCAATCACTTAAAGTAGTACTATAGGCTTGTCAAGTGGAATTGCTTTTACAGATTTGCTGAATAACTCATCCATAATGGCTGAAAATTTCAGCCATTTTGTTAAAACATCCAAGGCAGAAGAGATTAGCACACACTATAGAATGGCATATGTATAATCACGCAGAAATTTAGACCACGTCTGCACTGTGAAGTACCATTTAAACATCCAAAGCTCTAGTCATTGCATTATGGAAAACAATGTGAGCTATCTAAAAAAAATGAAGTGCGGCTTGTCCTTCCCTAGCTGATGAGACATCAATAGCATTTGAAGCTTGGTAAAATGTATTTCTAAACAAAGTTGTTATCTTTATGGCTTATCTTTACAGATGAGAAGGTCATAAAAAATTTGAATGGAGGGAATTTAAAGAGCAATTAAATGTAGCAACCATAGAGAAGAAGTTAAACAGTGAGAAAGTGCTAACATAGTTGTTGAAGAATTAATATCAATTAGGTTTCAATTAATAATAATAGGATGAGCTGAAAACAAACATCTGGGTTGCTAAAATGAGAAACCATTAAGCTTTTCTCTTTTAAACACATTTTTTGACAATGGAGACATATATATCATTTATCGATGGATAAGTTTCAACTTGCAGACTTCGGGCATTTATTTTCACAATTTTATCTTAATTCTGAAAATGAAATCAGGAAAAAAATTGCCATTTTAAAGATGGTCCCTCAGGCCTGGTGTGCTTTGCAGAAGCTATCATAAAAGTACCTTCTGGAAGTGAGGATAGGGGGAGAGAAGCATAATTTTAAAGATCAAATTCACCTCTCATTATCTATTCAGAAAATGTCAAGAATATTACAGTTGATTTTGTACAGTTCGAGGTGCAAATAAACTTCATGGAGAATAAATATTTTTCCCCACCTACACTTTGAATTTTAAATTTTGAGGGTTGTATTTGGCTTGAGTTGTATATGGCATTCAATAGAATAAAAACATGTCTTTAAAGTCATCTTTAGCTTGAATTTAAATTCATCTGATTGTTATCTTGTTTAAACAATAAAAAGGGAAAATATTCACCAGGAATGATGTTTAAATACCAGAATGTAAATAATTATGCCACCTTGTCATTTGAATGAAATATTAACGAGAACAAGAGCAGATGAATATCAGAATATGTTGTGAATAGAATACATGTGACAGAACGGTACTTTCTAGCAAAAGTAAGTGGTAAGAAATTTAATTGGTATAATTTATAGTTCCAGTAAAACTAATGCATTTGGAATGGGACATATAGAAATCATTCAGCTTCTCTGTTCCAAGAATCTCAAGAGTCTATACACATGCAGATTATAAAATTGAGTCAGGAATATGATAACTCAATCAACAGTATCTTTTGGTTTTTACTATTTTCATAGCTTTTGCTGAGCGTCAGGCAATAGGTCAGCTGCACTATCAGGAATCAAAACTTTAATTTTAGCATTTTTTCTGCAACACTCCTACATCGTCCAAAGCAAAGTTGCTTACATAGAAAGGATTAGAAAATTTCTCTTAAAAACACACAAAGCTATTTGGAAAAAAAAATCAACTAATTAACCCATCTAATGAGTCATTCAATAGGAAAAGCAGGATTTATTTGACATGTTCAAATATGCCAGCGATTACTGCCTCTTCTTCCAAATCATACTGAATTCTTCTTTACTAAGCTTTCCCATCCCAGTTGGCTGTGCTTAGGGATTTAGAGGAAGTCAATAAATAACACCCTTTCTTTCCCTCCCAAGCTTAGGATCGATTAAAAGATAGGTATTGGAAGTAGCAGAATGGAGCTCAAAATGTTAGCTTTATTACTGGTAAATGGTGGAAAACAGGACCTGACTAACAGGTGGACCACCCAAAACCTCAATCTCTAAATGAACCTCCCACATGGCCACAGCTCCATACCTGCAGCTCTCCAGAGCAGGGCCAGAGCCCCTTGACGAGCAGGAGGGTGGACCTTGGCACACTCTGCCCATTGGCAAAGAGATGAGAAGGAGGAAAATTCTGAGCTGTCTTTCTCCTGAATGCACCTTCACAGAAGTTGCTCCCCCTCCCCTGGGACCTGAGAGTAAAGGCTGCATGGGTTCCCTTGGACCTTTGTGCTCCGAGGAAGTAGAGGGATATTCTCTCCTCTAAGGAAACAAGCAGAGTAGAGAGTAAGTGTGCCCTCAACAGCTATTACATCAATCTTTGAGTTATGCTACTGAATTAGAAATCTCATTTGTTTTGTGTACTTATTTTCTCTTCCTTGCCTTACCCCAACTTTCTTGTATGCCTGCTTCTTTTCTTTCCACATGTATACTTTTTTTAAAAAAATGTTGCCCAGGCTATTCTGTTATGCAACTAAAGAGGAATGTTTTATTGTTTTTGTCTATATTATAGCTTTCTATCCCTCATCCTACAGTATGGGTTTTTGTAAGAGAATGTCCAAGCCATATGCTATAGTTGAAAGAGGAGTCATAACAATAAAATCAATGAGCTGTCTTTTGAAGGAACTAACGTATTTTGGTGCCCATATTTATATATTAATAAATCCTAATATGCCTTTCCCTCATTCTCATATTTTTGCAGACTCTTCCTAGTGTCTATTCCCACTGGTGACTGGCCCTATTGCACCAATCAAATAAATAAGGCAATTTAGAAAACTAAACTTATTGGAGAAGGATGTGAATCCATACTACTCTGAAAAAAAAAGGGTATCATTAGATCAAACCATTGTATGTCATTACAAACAGGTACTGAATAAAACCGATTTCTGTTTTTCACACATAGAAAACATGTTATTGCTACTCAGAGCATGGTCCCAGAGCCAGCAGCACCAGAATCCCAGAGATCTGTTAGAAACATGGAATCTTGCCTGCCATTCCAGTTCTCCTGAACCACTTTCACAACCCCTTCACCCCCCATGGTGGCTTCTGGGCACCTTAACCTTAGAGAAGCACTATTTAGGTAGTTATTATCTTATTCTAAGAGGCTCTTGTTACTCAAGGTATTTTTGGCTATGGATTAGAGAGGTGATAGGACTCACTGTTCTGTTCTCATGGTTGCCAGGAGTGTCCTAGTTCAGTAGCTGGGACAGTGTGTGGGTGGGTAGGGCTCTGTAAAAGAGGTCCCTGACCATGTGCTACTCCAAGTATTGTTCAAACTGTGTGAACTGTGAACTCAGACCTGGGTTTGAGCCCCAGCTTTGCTATTTATCAGCGCTGCAAGCTTGGCAAGTTCCTTGATCTTTCTCATCCTAATATTCTTGCATGTGAAATTAGGAAAATGATACTGATTTTTCAGATTTGTTGTAAAGATTACATTAAGAGCTATATGGTATGTATATGATATACAGTAGGGAAACAATGCATTATACTTCTTTTCCCCTTCATTTTCTACAAGTGAAAGATGTTCTTACTTATTTTAATAGTCTTATTGTTTTAATATTTTAATGATTCTACACCAGCCAATGTGAGAGATGAGGAGGGAGGAAGGTTTGCTCCTCCCTGCCTAGGGCCCTTCATGGTTGAGCAATATTCCGTTCTACCAATTCCACTCTGCCAAAAATAGCTCTTGTGTATTGATCATTGACTATCCTCACAACCACTTTATCAAGTGGGAACTGCCACCATATCACCTATTTGTAGGTGATATAAAGGCACAACAAAGTTATGTAACCTACGCAAGGACACCCAGATTGCAAGAGTTCAAACTGAGTTTCAAACCCAGGATCCTTTTCCTGGAGACCACATTATTCTCAAATATGTTAGGTGCAGAAGTAGAATGATTCAGTCATTTTCTTTCATGTGCTTTCTGTAATTGACCGAGGACAAGTATTTTTAGGTTAAGTCTGAAATCTGTGAAGAAACTGAAATTAACTGGTACAGGCAGGAGAAGCCAAATCTTAGATTTTTCACCTCATTTTTCCGGGTAAGAGTCATACCTCTCCGTCCCGCAGCAACAATTCCTCTACAGTGCAAAGTCAAATCAGTTCATCTTCCCTATTACCTCAGGAAATAAACGATTCTGACTTCACATAGCTTCTTTAAAAAACTCTGGCCCCACAATGTATGGTGGTGGAGGAGAGGATGGCCCAAGTGGCTCTCTGGCTTTCTTCTGTGGTCAGCAGAGGGCTGTAACTAATACCTGTTCACCTCTATGTGGAGAACAAAAATGAATGTCGGTGCAACTTACTTTTTGTTCCCTTCATTAAGACTGTTACTCTTTTCAAATTTTACTATAGACAGACATAACATTTATGATTTACAATATTCTTCTAATGTCTTGAAAGTTTTAAAACTATACTCAAGGTGATATTATTTTAAAGAAAACATAGAATCTCTGAATGCGTTTATTGCTAAGTCATCCATGCATTCATTCAACTCATGCGTATTGTACGTCTTCCTAGGTACTGAGCCTTAGCATAGGCCCTAAGAGAACAGCAATCAACAAGACAGGTGAGATGCCTACTTCCACAGAGTCTATATTCCAGTTGGAGGGGACGGAACTCATGCTCCAGCAGTGTAATTTTGATGTCGCATTTCATCAATCTTGATCACTTTTAGTTAATGATAGGGAAAAAGACATAGAACACTTAATTTGGTAAAACGTGCAAAGTGCTTTTTAAGTACACAAATAAAAGAATTAGTAGTAGCCTTTCCTGGGTGAAAAATAATCCATTTTGGTATGTATACATCTTACCGTAATCACGTTCTACCTTAGAAAGCATTGAAGGATGGTGGTAATTTAAATTAACAATATCATTAAGGTAAATCGATTATTACCTAAATATAGGAACTTGGGTTCTAAAA
Source organism: Avahi laniger (assembly GCA_963575035.1). Classification (NCBI taxonomy): domain Eukaryota; kingdom Metazoa; phylum Chordata; class Mammalia; order Primates; family Indriidae; genus Avahi; species Avahi laniger. The sequence continues at coordinate 700 of CAUYSK010119032.1, read as the reverse complement.
ATGTATCAAATAATGTTCAGAAAATATGGTATAAAGTATAAAAAATCTATCAATCCATCTATTTACCTACCTATATTCATATCTAATAAGTTTACTATTTTTGATGCAACTGAATTCTTTGCCAGGTGCCATTACGTCATCAATCAAATGAACATCTTTTTTTTTTTATTTCAGGATATTATGGGGGTACAAACATTTTGGTTACATGTCATGACTCTGCCACACCCAAGTCATGATTTGAGGCTTACCCTTTCCCCCCACAATGCTCACTGCGTCCATTAGCTGTGAGTTTACCCACCCCAAACCTCCCAACACCCAATGAATATTACTACCATGTGAGCACCTTAGTGTTGATTACTCAAAGAGCTAAAGATAGAAATACCATTTGATCCAGAGTAGCACTATTAGGCATCTACCCAAAGTAGCAAAAGACATTCTATAATAAAGACATCTGGACATCATTTTTTTTTTTTGAGACAGAGTCTCACTCTGTTGCCCCCGCTAGAGTGCCGTGGCGTCATCCTAGCTCACAGCAACCTCAAACTCCTGGGCTCAAGCGATCCTACTGCCTCAGCCTCCCGAGTAGCTGGGACTACAGGCATGCGCCACCATGCCCGGCTAATTTTTTCTATGTATTTTTAGTTGTCCAATAAATTTCTTTCTAATTTTAGTAGAGACGGGGTCTCGCTCTTGCTCAGGC
>CAUYSK010119029.1:0-15281 GCA_963575035.1 Avahi laniger | reverse complement strand
GGTCTCGCTCTTGCTCAGGCTGGTCTCGAACTCCTGAGCTCAAACAATCCGCCTGCCTTGGCCTCCCAGAGAGCTAGGATTACAGGCGTGAGCCACCGCGCTCGGCCTGTAACTTCTATTTTCTATCTCCGAAACCCTTAGGGTAGTACTCAGCATTGTCTGGGCTGGCTTGCAAACTGTTAGGTAAGGAAAAAAAGTTTTTCTAGTGTGGCAGTCAATGTGTTAAATACTCAGAGAAATAACAAAATATATTACTTGTATTCCTCATGGCTAAGAGAATTCTATGTTCCTTGTATAAAAGTCTGAAATATCTAACATTTAATATTTCATACCTCTAAAATTCCTTTCCTTTTCTTTTCTTCACTGTCTGTGAATCCACTTATTATTTGGTAACAGTCTTTACAAACTTTGCTTAATTTACCACCATCATATTCAAGTTGAGCTTTGTAGTCAGAACACTTCCAACAAACCACCTTAAATTTAAAAAGAAAAATGAAGAGTGAACAATCATAAAGGGTAAGACTTAAGCAGTAATTAGTTATAGGTACTGATTAATGAGAAAAAGTTAAATGTAAAAGGCAGATTTTTCTCGGACCGAGAAAATCCCCGTGAACGTTAGGAATGTGTACAAGGCGTTGCGATGCTGTTTGTGACGGGTCCTCTCACCCATCCCTCTCTTCCTGGCCTTCCAAAGCAGAGCTTGGTCCAGACCTTTACTCTTTATACTTCTGGGCGTTTCATCAGTATCCTCACGAACTGAACTCACGCTCTTCCCGCCTCAGCTCCGTCCTTACCCGACCCCACACGCTCCTCCCCACTGCAGGAAATGGCACAGTCACCGACCCGGTCCCCGAAAGTCAGACACACCTGAGTCATTCCCAGCACCGCTTTCTACTTCACCCTAAAGATTCACCGCATTACAAAATCTTGCTGATTTTACCTCCTAAATATGTCTTCAATCTATTTTCCTGTCTTCCTTATAATCACCTAAGTCCAACTATCAGCGTTCCAGTTTGGCCTACTTTTCTAGCCTCATGACCAGTCCTTATAATAGTCTTACTGGCTCCCAGGTCCCCATTCTTACGTCCCCCCTCCCCAAGCTATTTTCCGAACAGCAACTAGACACCCTTTTAAAAATGCTAATCTGATATGTTTCTCCTCTGTTTACAATCATTCAGTCTTCCTTTGCTCTTGGGTAAAGAACCAATTCCTAATTGTGGCCTACCAAGTCCTGCATAATTTGCCTTCTTACCCTCCGGATCTGTGTCTTCAGTGACACTGGTTTCTTACATCACCAAAAGGCCACGTTCCCTTCCACTCTCATTGCTGCCTCGGTGAGTTAACTTTTGCTCATCCTTCCAACGTTGACTCAAGTTTCACTTCCTCAAGGAAGACTCCTCTAATACTTCCAGAATAGAGAATGTCTCCTGTCACTACGCCGCTAAAGTTCCCTGTGCTTACATTCATAGCACTGATTACAGTTTTATTTTTTTAAGAGATAGGGTCTTGCTTTGTCGCGCAGACTAGAGTGCAGTGGTGTGATCACGGCTCACTGTAGCCTCAAAGTCCTCGGCTCAAATCATCCTCTCAACTCTGGCTGGGACTACAGGCTCGCACCACCATGCCTGGCTAATTTTTAAATTTTTTTGTAAAGACAGGATCTCACTATTGTTGCTCAGGCTGGTCTCGAACTCCTGGCCTCCAGCCAGCCATCCTCTTGCCTCAGCCTCCCAAAGCACTGGGATAATAGGCCTAAGCCATCACATGTGATCTCATTACAGTTTTTAATTATATACTTGTGTGATTATTTGATTGTTTGTCTCCCTTACTAGGCTGTAAACTTCAGGAGAGACTGTCCTTGAATATTCTGTTCACCAGGTACACAATAAACACTGACACAATAAAAATGTGTATAATTTCTTAGTGTATGATATAATTTTTTTTTTGAGACAGGGTTTTTACCCTGTTGCCCAGACTGGAGTGCAGTGGCACAATCGCAGCTCGCTGCAATCTCCAACTCCTGGGCTCAAGTGATCCTCCTGCCTCAGCCTCCCGAGTAACTAGGACTACAGGCACATGTCACCATGCCCAGCTATTAATAATTTTTAAATTTTTTATAGAGACAAGGTGTTGCTATGCTATCTCAAACTCCTGGCCTCCAACGATCTTCCTGCCTCGGCCTCCCAAAGTGCTAGGATTACAGGCCTTGTTAGAGAAAATGAGGCTACCACACCGAGCCTGCCTTCCTTCTTATAATTAGCTCTTTCTCACCTTTTAGGTATGAGGTTAAATATCAACCCCACAGATAGGTTTTTTTTATTTTCTATCTAAAATTGGTTCCAAATCTTTCTCCATTACCAACACTTTCCATTTTAACTTCTTGATTGCTTTTATTCCATCTATAGTAATATGAAATTCTTATTTGTCCATTTTCTCCATTACGATGTAAGCTCTGTGAAGCTAGGGATCATTTTGTTTATCATTTTTTCTATAGGGCTCAACACAGTGCTTGGCACAGAATTGGCACCAAAATAATTTCATTAAGTTTTTTGTTAAAGGATTTTTTTTTTGTCTTTTTCCAAGTTGATGCTTTTCCCTATCATACAGTTACTAGCAGCAACCTTAATGATCAAGCAATCTCGCTTACATGTCCACATGCTCGACAATGATGCCGTCTCCGTGTCAGTGCATTGAAAGATTCTTTGCATTTCATACACATTGTCACTTCATTATCTCGGATCCATCTTGGGGCTCTTCTTCCTAGCTCAGCAGTCTAAAAGGGAAAGACTGATTCATTTTAATAGAAAAAACCTTCTCTTTTATTGTTATTTTTTTAAAAGCACTTTAACAACTTCGTTCAAAGCACGTTTTGAAATTCAAGGAAAAGAAATGAAAGGTTCATAGAAGTTTAAGCAGTAGGAAAAGGCACTCAACTATTGTAGTCATTTAAGAAGGAATGAGATTCTGGCCAAACAGCCAGTTCTGACATTGTAAAAGAAAAAGGCTGGATAACAAAATGATGAGACAGATATTCTGCAACTGCAAAGAGATAAAAGGGCTTAAAGTTAAGAATTTAATTCAACTTACAGAAACCTCTGAGTGAATGTCATTATCTTTTGCAATTGCATTTCTGAAGGTTTCATGCCTTTGATGAAAAGCATCAATGGTCTCTTGAAGGGCCTAAAAGTTAAATTCAAAGCACATACTAAATTTCACCTGCAAATTATTGAATATACTTTACCAAACAAATATCTATGATAGGAATCACCTTAAAAAATAAAGAACTTGTTCTAACGACTGTATATCAAACCAACACACCAATATGTACACATTTGTGTACACACAGAAAGGTTAACAAAAGAATTAAAATAGAAATCTGGCTTACCTTGATCCATTCTTCTTTGTCTTGCTCAGAACTAAAACAAAACAAAATTAAAGTGAATACAGAGAACATTAATGAATTACACCTGGTGAGTAAAACTATGCTTTATTGTTGTTCCAACTTTTCAGAAAATTCAGGGATGTCCTGGAAGAAATTACAATCAAAATCAAATAGAATTTCTGGCAAATGAACAAATAAATTCTTAAACAGAGGTTCAAACTATCCATTGACTCTTGTACAGATAAATTCTGATGGGGAGAGTCACGTTTAGCTTCTCTTAATATAACGCCCTGACACAAGTTTAATAATCACCATCTGGCTCTACATATCAGGCGACTCTGTATATCTAGCATTATACTGGATATATAACAGCTAATCTTCCAATTTTCTAAAACACATGAAGGCTATTAAAAGCAACTAGTTACAGCCCATCTTAGAAAAGATTATAATTATCCTTGAGAATCTAAAATATCTCTGTAAAGCCTTAGGGAGCTATTTAACATTTCCTTTGATAAACAATTTTATTTTCCTATTCCTAGGAGGCCTCAAGCAATATCATACCTAACCCATTATAGATAAAGCAAAGCATATAAAAATTTTAAATGCTGCCAAAAGGGGGTTTCACAGATTAATGGACTCCAGTGATTAGTAATTCTTATGAAAAAAATGTCCTTGACTGTAATCAAGTTCGCTTTTTTCTGTTAAGGCAACTTTTATTTCCTTATGTAGCCAGATTCTGTCATACACCATATTTGAAAAATCCCTGTTAGTAGACTATGCACTGGGTAAGATCTCCAAATTGAAGGATTTTGACAAGTATCAAGGAGTGGGCTCTGGTTGTTTGCATGTGTTTGGTAGGCTGGGGCTAAGTTTGAGTTCTGGCCTGAATGTCACCTGCCTCATTCGCACAGGCATGAAAGATGCATGAGACAGGTCAGAGGTTTGTTCCCATAACAAAAACCACCTTTCCAGCAAATTGATTCCTGAGCACCATTGTGTGCCAGGAATGCCGTTGGACTCTATGTCTGTCAAGTGGAAGCTTCTACTTATTGTCCACCTGGGGCTTCAATCTTGCCCTTCAAAAAAATTTCTCTACATTGCTTTGCAGTGCCTTGCCCTTCTGGCTCTGTTGCCCTGGGATCGTGGTTATCTGCTAGATGCTTTTTTTTTTTTTTTGAAACAGAGTCTCACTGTGTTGCCCAGGCTAGAGTGCCACGGCGTCAGCCTGGCTCACGGCAACCTCAAACTCTTGGGCTCAAGTGAGCCTCCTGCCTCAGCCTCCTAAGTAGCTGGGACTACAGGCATGTGCCACCATGCCCGGCTACTTTTTTCTATATATTTTTAGTTGTCCAGCTAATTTCTTTCTCTATTTTTAGTAGAGACAGGGTCTCGCTCTTGCTCAGGCTGGTCTTGAACTCCTGAGCTCAGACGATCCGCCCACCTCGGCCTCCCAGAGTGCTAGGATTACAGGCATGAGGCCGCCAGGTCCTTGCTAGCTGCAAAGAAACCTGACAAGTCTTTAATGCTTTTTGTTTTACTTTTTTAGTTATGGTAGGGTTTTTTGTTTTGTTTTGTTTTTTACTTTATTACTAGATTTTAATTTCCACTTAGAAATAGAAAACCATAATAGTATTCTGCATATAAAACAGGATGCTTTTTATCCTTTTCAGTGTGGAAGAAGCAGCACAAATGTAAGAGGTCAGTCTTGAGGCTGACACATTACCTTAGCAAGAAAAATGGAATCCTTTTTTCCTAGTTGGCTTCAGAAACACACACTCTTTAATCATCTCCAAATACACACCCAATTTTTGGTTCCACATAATCCCTCTGACACTGTGACTTTCTTGGAACCCCAATGTTTGTCTCCATTCTTGAGAGAACCATTATAGACCAGATGGAAAGTAATCACTTAAGTCAGATCTTCAATATCACCATATAGTCATAAATGTAACTAGAGCAATGAGATTAGGGGAGTAAGAAATTTAAGGGAGAATGCCATGTTTCCAGTACTAGTTGGAATGTACCCCAATACTGTGCATTGAATGTTAGGAAGTGATGGCTGCCCGCACTCGAGAAAATTCCTCGCTAGTCAACCCCATCCTACAAAGAAAACAGCCTGACCCACTAATGGAGGACTTAAGTCTCTGTTTAAGCAAACCAAGAAATCTTAGGGATACCTCCCCTGCTGTTGCACACATCTCTTGAGCTTGCAGATCTGGGAGTATGCGGGAATTTCAGCGGCACTTCATTCCTGCAGTGGAGATTCCTGTGATGATCACAGCGACGGGGGAGCGTTCCCTGTTGCCAGCGTCAATAACTTAGTGAATCAACCACACAGTGAGGACTCATGCCAGGAGCCTTCACGGAATCATACATTCTTTCCCTGGGTTTGAGGGGCTGGGGCCCAAAGCCCACCATGATAAGGTAGGAAAACCATTACGTTCAAAGCCAAGTCTATTACCTTTGTAATTCAAGCTTGAAATGCTATCTGCTAATCTTCAAAGCAGTCCCCTGGCTGCACCTTAAGTTATGGGAGGTTCAGTATATATTCTCTGCAGGAAGTCAAAGACCTGGCCGTTTCATTAAACTTTCCCAGCCTGCCATACCTTCTGACAAGTGTAAACTTAACAGTTTCCAAACTCCCTGGGCACAGATTCCTGTTAAAATGCTTTACTCTCTTTTGAAAGTTTGAAGTTTAAGCTCTTGGGCATTTACTAAGGACAAATGTCCAGGATGAATTCACTTGAGTAGCCAGAACCACATGCCATTGGTACAAAGGAATAGAAGGACACTACCTTTCCATGGATTCTAGGATAGCAACACTGACTAGGGTTGGTACTTAACCCTGTGATCTATGACCTTGTGGAGTATCTAAATTTTGACCATGGTAGGCCTTTCTTTGCATGATAAATGCACAACTGTCTTCTAAAGCAGATATTTCAAAACCTGACAGCATCCTGTCTTCCAGAGGTTCATGCATGAGGGAGCTGTGATCTACTGCAGTGGTTCTCATGTGTCTCCCTCCCCACCCCAAAACATGGTTATGGTTAAAGGAAGTTGTTAGCCAGCCCTTTCTTGCCCACTCAGTAAAACATGTAACAAGAGCCATACTTTCCAGAAGTCCTGGTTGCCAGAGGCCACCTGAAACCCAAATGGCTCCCTTCATGTATCCTCCACCTGTGGCCAGAGAAGCATGACCTTTGCCAACCTGCCTCCTATGAAGATTCCTCTCAAACGCACATAGGCCCAAGAATGCAGAGCCTCTGAAGGACTCATAGTTTAACATCGAAGAATAAGCATCAGTAAATATTTGTGCACCAAAAGGAGAGATGGAAGGAAGGAAGGATTAGAAGAGAACTTTTTCCTGCAAGTCACGAGATTGTGGCTTGATTGCAACAACTTCATCTTCTCAGTCTGAAGAGTCAATCAATTTATTGAATGCTTACTGTGCACAAACTGTTGTCTCGGGCACTGTGAAGGAATCAAGAGAGAGGAAGACATGATGCCTGCCTTTCAAGAGCTCACAGTTCTCCATTTATATCCAACCAGATCCCCAGAGATCTGTAGCATTCATTTGGGAAAAACCCTCAGAACCATTCAGTCCTGTGATTCATTCTGATGTTTTTGGAAAGCTGTGTGATTAGAATGGCTCTCTTACCTGGCCTGCAGTTCCAATGTTCTCTCCTTCCCAGATACCTGGAAAGTGTGTGGATATTCTTCATTGTGAGTCTCTACAATTTTCATGCCATCGATGCCAACCCTGGTTCGAACTGTAAATTTAGAGCCCACCAAGCTGAATCTGGGGACACAGTACAGCAACATGTTGTTGAACTGCAAGGAGGCAGAACACACAACAATAAGCAGGAAAATAACAAAAAGTGATCAATTTTAAAAGTAGTCCTGGACAAAAAACCTGAGAAATTTCTAGGGAATATGGTACTTCCTGCATGAGCAAAATTATTTACTACTACATTGAGATTTTATGCTTATATCAATAATCATCATATTCTTAAATTTTTAAAAATATATTTCCCTTTCATGGCTCATAAATTTTGTATTATTGCTTTAAGTAAATTAGATCAATAAATTCAGTAACAATTAAGGATTTTCTGTATATTAGAAACTTAAGTTCTTAAGTTAAAGGCCTTATACACCAGAATTTCTAATTGTTATGTCTTAGAGGGCAAGTCTCAAACAGTTATTAGAAGAAAATATTTATATTTAGCAGTTATTTTTTACCAGAGTGTTTAATGTTAAGTTTTTTAAAATAGCCAATTTATTAGTTTAATTTTATTAGAATGTCAGGTTTGGACACTAAACTCCATTAAAAAGTGAGTCACATGGCCAGGATCCCCGTTTTATACTGGATCACACGATGTTGTACAACTGTATAATGAATCCTTGAATTTTGCTTAAGAATTTATCACATATGAATTTACTGAAAAGCCATCAGTTTTCTTCAAGGTCTTTAAAGATAGATCTTATTCTTTATAACATCTATGTTAAAAATAACATTATTTTGAAACTGAATCAAATTACGTACAGTGCCTCGTTTCCAGTCAATAATAGCCCTTGCTAAAACAGGACCATGAAAAATGTTAGACGGCTGACGTGACATGATCTCACTTTCAGTGACTTTGTCAAAGCATTTCATTCACTTTTGAGTATGTTAAAACATGCAAAGAAATGAAACTCTAAATATTTGGGTTAATTTGTGGGCAGATTCCTTAGAGAAGGCCCATTCTTATCTTCGTATTTCATGTTTATTATGTCTTAGGTTGTTTCTAGGGTTACATATATTTTTCTAAGACAAGAGCAATTAAAGAGTTAAAAATTATCTTTTAAAATTTACTATCCTAACAGCACGTGCTCTAAATTCAATATAATTTTTATTTTGCTTGCTTCAGCAAAGTTTCTCAATTTGTTAATTTTTCAAATTTTCTCTAAGATTTTACTTTAAGTGGGATTTCAGCTGAGTACTATATGGTAGTGTAACTCTGAGGCCAGACAGAGCATTCGGGCCTCCACTCCCCTGCTTATGAGTTGTGTAAATACTCATGCCTCGGGATCATTACCTGTAAAGTCAAGAGTCGCTGAGAATAAATGAGGAAGCAAATGTGAAGTGTTTAGAATAATGCTTTGCACATACTAAGTGCTCGAATTCAACACGTCTTCTCAGTTTATTCTCTTTTGGGATTAAAGTCTAGACTCTTCCTGCTAGGCCCTCTGTTTGGCTTCACACTGCCCTGACAAGAAATATCGATGGGTGCATAAAACATTGCAACATGTTTATGGTACACAGCCTGCTGCAGTCATTCTGAGAGTACGTGCCTCCCCAGTTGTTTCTCATATATCATTTTGTAACTTCCTGTAACCAGGGTCATACGTTTCAGTTCCACACTGGAGAATGTAGAAATAAAAGCCTGCATACATTTTAGATATATCCAGTATCACGTTTCAGTTTACATTGCTATTAACAGAAAAGGACCCATGCCTTTATCATTAATTGTCCACTGGATTTAAGTGCGGCAATCACGGCCTCATTGTAGCACACAGATTCCAGAGATTTGGAAAAACTCTGAAAGCTTCTCATCACCATTCATATCATAGTTTGACCAAGGCACCAGCTTGCTTGCTAACTCTTCGTGTTAACATTTCTTTCCCTCTTTATCTAGGTCTTCTCAGGAGGAGACTGGGTCAAGGCTGTGCATGCTACAAGAGCTGCAGAGCTAGGATAGAGCTCACACTTTTGAGCCATCGACAATAACTGAATTATTTCTGCACACTGACTGACAAATGTACTGTTATGGCATTACATTTCTGAGTTATCTGATACTTGTGCTCCAGTTGGCTTTATCAAGTTCAGCAAAGTCATATTATTTTCTAGACACACAAGTCTGTGAATATGAAGGTTCTTAGCATTTGCTTTTGGTAGTTATGCTCATATAAGATGACAGATTATCTTACAAATATGCATGTTTCTCTTTCCCCTTCCTGCTTTCAGGACTACATTCCCTGTATTCTAAGTAGAACTTCGTGTTCTAAATTGTCAATAACTGTGTATTAATTTTACACAATTTTGATCCAATCTAATGCTAGTCAACAAATATCCTTTTCTTCTTTGCACAGGTGAAAGTGAGAACTTCTGCGGGATTTAAAAAATTGCTTACCAAGGAGACACCATATATGTGAAGAAATCAAGTAGCTAGTCTTGTTCCCTCAGTGAGCCTTGGTCCTATAGCAAAAGCCACCATCACCTTTCACAAAGAGAATTAATTCTTTCTGGGTTTCCCCTAGTACTGAAAGAAGTTATAACAACTATAGCGTGGAGTACATCGACTTTCCCTTTCAGTGCAGAAGATTCCCGTTCCTTCCACACCCACAGCTCAGAAGTAGTGATCAGTAAAGCAATCTCAGACTGGCGAGGCAATTTGTAGAAGTCCTTGGTTGTGACAAAACCTAGAAGCAAGTCTCAGCCTTACTGAAAATGTAGAGAGAGTCCCTTGATCTCCAGTGTTCTTTAAGTATTTATTTCAAGTCTCTTAAAATATACTTATTTGACTGAAATAATGCAATTTCATGTTCTCAGCAGTGACAACTTCATTAATATTTATTTTAAAAGGTAGTAATATGTTGTTGGAGAAAATTTCCAGTGCCTGGTCTGTGTTTAAAGTTTAAATAAGGGAAAAAAATCTGAATCTATCAAGCTACGACGAAATAAGGAATAAAACAACTCCAACAGGTTAAGAATAAAAACTCGGGTCATTCTATGGATAATTTGGTGATGTAAAAAAAAAGTTCAGATGTTAGATATGGTTATTTAGTTAATAGAATACCTTAGAAAACAGTATGGTTTGAATGTGTCCCAGAAAAAGCAAGTGTTGGGAACTTAATCCTTAATACAAGTGTTAGAAGGTGCACCCTAATGGGCGGTGTTTAGGTGAGAGGCTCTACCAATCCATGAATGGATTAATGCCTACTGTGAAAGTGCTTCAGGCTGTGAATTCAATTTCTTGCTCTCTCGTCAAGTGATGCCTTCTGCCATGGGATGATACAGCAAGAAGGCCCTCACCAGATTCCAGCCCCTCAGTCTTGGACTTTCCAGCATCCAGAACCGTAAGAAATAAATCCCTGTTCTTTATAAATTACTCAGTTTCAGGTATTCCAATATAGGAGCACAAAACGGACTAAGACGGTACCCGAATTAATTTTAAAAAGGGAAAAAGTGGGCCGGGCGCAGTGGCTCACGCCTGTAATCCTAGCTCTCTGGGAGGCCGAGGCGGGTGGATTGTTTGAGCTCAGGAGTTCGAAACCAGCCTGAGGAAGAGCGAGAGCCTGTCTCTACTAAAAATACAAAGAAATTAATCGGACAACTAAACATATATAGAAAAAATTAGCCGGGCATGGTGGCGCATGCCTGTAGTCCCAGGTACTCGGGAGGCTGAGGCAGGAGGATCACTTGAGCCCAGGAGTGTGAGGTTGCTGTGAGCTAGGCTGACGCCACGGCACTCACTCTAGCCAGGGCAAAAGAGTGAGACTCTGTTTCAAAAAAAAAAAAAAAAGGGAAAAAGTGCAGTGTGGAGGCAAGCCAACACACAAACACATGAGGATCACTGGGAAGTGGAAGTCTGATTCTAAATATAATTTGCCTTTTCACACAAACATACTATCCCAAGAGTAGGAAATAGAAAGGTAGCTCTCATTTTTCCTTCTAGAGAGAAAAGAAAAGAAAAATGGTACTTCTGAAGTTTCTACATGTAAGAGAAGATGCTCCGTGGGAATAAAAGCGTGCTGGCAAGAGAAGAGAATTTGTGACAGGTACAATACTGGAGAGGGTGGATTAAAAGAATGAACGCTACACTGGATCTTCAAAAGATGAATGTGACTTTCCTAAAACGCCTGCCACATGACCCCATTCTCCTGGCAGGCAATGGCTCGATATGTTTGATAGCTTAAAGTAAGTGGAACAAGACGGGTCTTTTCCTCAAAGTCACCAGCTGTCACGTTCTTCCCCAAGCGTTCTTCACCATCTGCCCTCCCAAGAGCTGCTTAATTTGGCTCGCATCAAGATATAAAATTATTTCCAAAATAATTCCCAAACGTGAAAATTAAACCAAGGCAGTTGGTTAGACACAGAGCTAAAAGTTTAACTACAGAGACTGTAACACTAATGAGGAAGAGAAGAAAGGAGAATCACCCATGCACCTAAAAGGTAAAGACAGAGGGAAGACACTGACTCCCAGGGATTTTGCCCAGAACAGTGTATTAAGCACAGTTTTTCATTCTGTATTTTTGATGCTTTGACACCTTAAGGCCTTGCTGACACTGAAGAGACTGCCCCTTCCACGACTACCTAATTCATAGGGATAGTGAACTACTCACCTTTCACGTGGAAACCAACCGATCCAGAGCCCACACCCTCAGCCACTGCCTTTATCCAGCTCTTACTCTCTAGGGCCACTATTTCCCTGCTCTAATCACCCCAGGGCCAGGACAACAACCCTTATGCCCCAGAGCCCAGAGAAATATTTAAGCAGCCAGTCCTAAGCCTGTCACTCTGTCTCTCCCATTCCTTCCTGTGGAAGCCGTGATGAAGGCTTGTGCCCACATTTTCTGCATGTTCCCCTGTTGCCCTCCGGTTGGTGGCATGGCATGCCCCGCCTCTTGGGATCTGTCTTTTTAATGGCAATTGTCTCCTGAACTGTTGGCCTTGCCATACCTGAGCAATAAAACCTATATTTTACAATAGATCTCTGGAAAGAACTCAGAAACCTGACACCTTGTTTTCTGTTTGGCTCACTGTACAAGCTGTGAATGATAAAATATTTGTTTAGCTCAAATAATTCCAAACATATTATGACGTATTAGGAAATCTTGTACCCATGTCCTCCTCCTCAACAGCCCTGGGCAGCCAGCCACTAATGACATCCTATCTTTGTATATTTACCTATTCTGGACATTATATGTAAGTGGAATCATACAGCATGTGGCCTTCTGTGACTGGCTTCATTCACTTGGCACAATGTTTTCAAGCTTCACCCATGTACATGCATCAGCATTTTCTTTTTACTGATATGTAATATTCCATTGTATGGATATACCATATCTTGTTTACCCATTCGTCAGCTGATGGACATTTAGGTGGTTTCTACTTTTTGGCTATTACAAATAATGCTGCTGTGGACAATGATGTCCAGGTTTTTGTGTGGACATGTTTTCAATTTTCTTGAGTTATACAAACTTGGAGTAGAACTGCTGGGTCATATGGTAACCAAATGTTCTTTTTAAAAAAAGATTGAGAGATACTGAATACCCCTCTGCATGACAATTAGTTTCTATAAATTTTCCTTTATGGGAGGCTGGAAATAGAAAACAAAAACCTAAGCTCCGAATGACAACTCCTGCGATGGCTGGCGAGATGACTGCCTTGTGGCAGAAAAAGACGGGAATAACATTCTGAGCTAGTCGCTAGGCGGCCTCTTTACCAACGTGTCTTTGTTTCCTTGCCTTTAGTAACAATCATGACAACAGCTAACATTTACTGAACTATTATCCAGTGTTAGTTTACTCTTTGTCAATGCTAGCTATTATTATGATGCTTACCATCTTATTATAGAAAGGAACTGAAATTCATTAGGCAACAAAGCATAAAGGTCGTGTGGACAGATAATAAAAAAAACATCATGGCCTGGATGTTCCAGGGAGAGCTCTTACATTTGAGATAAATCCCAGACTAGCTGTCATTTCCAGGAAGTGAAGGAAGGGACCGAGGACTGACTGCAGTGAAAAAGAACTATGGAGCTAACTCATGTACCTGTGTGACACAGGTCTTACAACCTTGTCTATGTATTTTTTTTAACCTAGAAAGATAAAAAATAGTGACGTAAAGAGGATTAAGAGGAGAACTGTCAGGAAGTGTACATTCCCTTGTACGGAATCCTGGCAGTGGTGACTAAACCAAGTTAGATTTCATTGCTTTGGTAAGCAAGTATCCTACCTCTCCAATATGTATGTGATGATTTTTATGAATTTTTCTTATGTTACTTGCTGACATTACACTACTCACTAAGAAAAGGTAGCGCTCTTGTGCTGATGTGTTCCGAGCAGCGAGTTTGAGGATCTGTCCTTCTTTTATTAGTTCATTTGAAGGGTTTACAATGTCTTCTTCTTCTCCCAACATTTCATAAATCTCTAAGAGTTTCTTTAGGTTCTCCTAGGAAATTAAAACAAAACACAGCAAGATCAAATATAAGAAGGTTTCAATTTGGTGGCTTTAACAATATTATGACCTTAACTAAAATCTATACAATTCAGAAGGTTTTAAGAGTAAGCATGTATTTTCGTATAAAATGCATCAGTTATCAGCAAGTTGAAACCTCTCAGAGAAGAGGAGAGAGGATTATTCTAGATAACACTAAACGTTTTATGAACATTCTTTTTTGTTTACCTAATTCAATTTACTTTGGTCCAAACCAACAGATAGTATTGGGCTTTATTTTTGACAACTGTCTAAGAAGGTTCCTGTCTCCTCTGAAAACCACTTACCATTTTTCTTATTGCACTATTAGAATGGCTTGCTGCTGTAGATATAATTTCAAGTGATTCTAAATGGGAAAAAAAGAAAAGTAAATAAATATACCTTGTCTTCCCTGTGCTACTATATAGCTCAATAACTTACCACATTAAAGTAAGAAACTTGAGACCAAAGATACTACACAAAAGTAACTGCAATTAGCATTTACAAACCGGATACTTTCAAAAGTTCATTTGTAAGCAGATTACTTGGAACTTGAAGGGTATTTCCTTATAAAAAGTCACAGGCTTATCTAGTCCATAATGTACCTTCAAAATTAACAAGCATTTACAGTGTACACTAATTTGATCCAAGGTACTTTGCCGGACATTTCCATAAAAATAGCAATTCTTACACATCCCTAAATGGCATATCAGCTCCACTTGGCAGACGAAAGAAACAGAGAAGTAATTTGATTTGGCTCGGGTCACACACCTGTGATACTGTGGGGCTAGATTTAAACCCAGGTCTTCTGATTCAAAGGTCTAAAACAAGTTAGCAGCAATAAGTATTTTACTAGTCTTGTGAGCAAATTAACCATTCAACCAACTTTCTTTAGGCAAATGCACTCGGTTCTAGCCCAGGTCAAGGAATCTTCTGAAGCCAGTGTTGGAGGGTTTTGTTCCTGGGGCAGGTGGCGGTGAGACAAGGCAATGGGAATCCTTTGCTGTGGGCATCACAGGAGCGCCAGGAGCTGCTGGTGAAGAGCTACGGAAGCCGAGGCCTTCTGCTGGACCAACCCAAGGGAGTACCTCTCAGTCCTAAACAGGTCTTGTTTTCTTCTTTTATTTTTTGTCTTGTGCATACTGGTCTGCTTAATTCTGTTACCACAACAACCTCATCACTTTTGCACTACACTTTCTGTCGTCTTTGCACTGCCGAACGGAATGCGCTTTTGTTGCTTTCCCCCCCTTTTTTTTTTTTGAGACAGAGTCTCGCTTTTATTGCCCGGGCTAGAGTGAGTGCCGTGGCGTCATCTTAGCTCACAGCAACCTCAGACTCCTGGGCTCAAGCGATTCTCCTGCCTCAGCCTCCCCAGTAGCTGGGACTACAGGCATGCGCCACCATGCCCGGCTAATTTTTTCTATGTATTTTTAGCTGTCCAATTAATTTCTTTCTATTTTTGGTAGAGACGGGGTCTCGCTCTTGCTCAGGCAGATCTCGAACTCCTGAGCTCAAACAATCCTCCCGCCTCGGCCTCCCAGAGAGCTGGGATTACAGGCGTGAGCCACCACGCCCGGCCCAGCTTCCCCTCTTTTAAAAGTGTGGCTCCTTCTCCTCCTCCTTGGGCCGAGGCAGGGGCCAGATCTCCTGCAGGGTCTTGTC